>JAQZBX010062502.1:0-16875 GCA_029593785.1 Cabassous unicinctus
GAGTGCCTGCCCAGGATCCCAATGCTTGGCACTTGGATACTATTCTTTGCAGAGAGCAGAATCACCATCAATATGCTTGAAAAGGGGGGTGGGGGGAATGTCACTCCAGCAGGCCCAGAGGTCAAAGCATTGATCCACAGATGAATCTCAGACATTGAAATCTAATGGAATTTAGGCTGTATTTCAAACTTGCTTTGAAAACTTAATCTCTTTTACCTCCTATTCCTCTTTTCTGGAATGGGAATGTCTATGCTATGCCTGTCCAAATGTTGTATTTTGGAACTAGATAACTCTTAAAAGGTTTCAGAGTTCAAAAGACTACAGATAATTTTTCCCCAGGTTGGACTACAGTCACAGCAGATTTTGACCTGACTTAGGACTTAGAGATGTTTGTGAAGTGACCTAAGAGTTTTGGGTAAGTAGATGAGTGAATGTATTTTGCATGTGGGAAGAACATGATGTTTTGTGTTCCTGTGGGCAGATTTGTGTTTCAATGTTAACCACTTCTTACCAGGTAGCACGGTGATCACCTTGAGGAATGGTTACATATTGGAGACTGAGTGTGGGACTCTGTTGTTGACAGATTGGACACTCAGCAAGGGGGATTGCCCAGGTCAACCTTGGTGAGAAGTCCATGTTGCTGAGCCCATGGATAATCACCATCCTTGTCACTATGGCCAGTTTGTTCTTGAGCCCTTTGGACAGTAACAAGAATGGCTGGAAAAAGTCTGACTGGTATTTAAAGAACATCCATTTAATTATAAAATCTTCCTATGCTAAAGACACTGTGTCATGGGCATTCACATGGGATTCAAATATTTTCATATTTTTCTTCCATTCAGAACATTCTATCCACACAGCTCTTAAACAGACCAATTAGTCTACAATTTTCCAACCATGTTCCTTCCAAACCTGACCATCCAGCCAAACTACAATTCACAGCCCATGATTCCAAATACAAATGCGTCTCTGGCCATTTATCCTTCAAGCAAAGTAAACTGCCAGGTACACTGCCTGAGGTTCTGTCCACTGGGGAGGTTACCCTCCAATACATCCCTCAGGGATTTTCCAAAAAGGGGCTGTACTGCCATAGTTGTCCACTCAGAAATGGTGTCTGTATATTCTGCAAAACCCTCTGTAAACAAGTCCCAAGTTTTCACTTCTTTTAAGAAACTCTGTAAAAAGCCATAGCTGCTGGCTGTGAGAGAGAATATAAGCTGGAAGAAGTGGAGACCATGGGCATTTGAGGCACTTGTTAAATTACTTATTGGTGCCTTCACGGCCAGCTAGAACCTGATAATTTATAATCCATTTCCATTTGATGATGGAGTTGAGGCATACAAAATTAAATATTCCCCAACACGTACTGCCTTTTCCTTAAATTAAACTGTAAGCTACATACGGCTAGTCACAAGACATGTTTCAGGAAACAGTTGCCTGAGAACAAGTAGATCTTAAAGTCAATAAAACTGTAGATATCTCACCTTTTCCTCCTTGCATAAACGATATAAACAACTGCTTCTTTTAGTGTAATCAAGGCATTCTATAGAAGTCACATGCACCCCTGCATACGATGATAAACATCTATAAATGTATGCACCTTTAATCTTGAGCAAAGTGCTGCATTCTTTTAGAGTTATGCTTATCCATGATAAAAGTCCCACCATCTTTTCCCTAGGTAGGGACAATCAAGTTTCCAAATTGTCTCTCCTTCCACTGCTGAGGAAATGATCTGGTGTAAACCCCTAATCCTCATTCACTCACTCTGCTAGACTTGTCCAAGTCATTCTTTAGTCTAACATATCCCTCTCAGTTCAATGTGAAGCCCTAGTTTCATATAGCATCTTGCTATACTCAGAACGATTGGTTTAGTTGGCAGGATTCATCAGACCAAAGTTTGAGTGCGGGGGGAATCTCGGAGTGGTCTTCTAACTTTGTTTGGGGAAGAGTTGCCTGATTGATTGTTGCAGACCTCTGTGTGAGTACATGGACATCTCAAAAATGCCAGAAGTAGTAGAGCATGTATTCCAATAAAAAATGATTATGAAATTTAAGAAATTTACTAAGTGCATTGCTAAAGTAATTGGCTGGCCATTGTTATGGGTAGTGGGGTTAACTAGAGCACACCATCTCAAGTCTCAAGTAAGACAATGAAATCTGCAGATTGAAGGAGGAATTATAACTAGAAAGAGATACCCTGATATCAAACTCCACTTTAGTGACAGGTTTCTCAGAACAACTAGATGAAAGGGAGGAAGACATGGAAATACTGGCCTGTTGTTTTTTAAAGTTAGAGGGTCCTAAACAAACACATCCAAGAGATGGAGCTATATTAGCTAAAAAAGTTTGGGATATGAAAACAAGGTACCCTTGGGTTTAACTATGGTTAAACCCTTGGGAAGATAAGGATAGCAATATTGATGTAGAAGTTATTGAAGAAGAGACCAAAATCCTTGGGTTTGGCCCCTTATACAGAGGAAAGCTAAATCCCAAGTATACCATCCAGCACAAGCAGGAGTCTTAAATGGTGAACCTTTTAATGAAACAATGATTGTTAGAGAATATTCTGCTCAAAAATTGTTTGAATAGGAAAATCTTTCCTGCAACAACCTAGTGAATCTCTAGGTAAGGTAAGGTTTTAGACTGAGGAGATGATGGGATCAGCCGAACCTCCAGGGAAGCAGAAAAACTGAGTAATGTCACTACCAGTCCTGTCTTAATGCAAAAATTGCATAATTTGCAGAATACCCCAGGGACAAGTTCCCTCATGGGCTGGTTGACTTTTGCATGTCGAGATATTTGGATGACACCAAGAAGACTTCTGAACCCAACCACTGGGTTGAGAGCTATAGAGGAAGCCCAAGTCATGCTACGGGAATTAGGAATGAAAGAAGATATTTATGATGATAATTTTACAGTGCCCAACCATGTAATGTTTAGGGAAATTAGGGAGAAAATTATAAATTCTGGGGCCAAGGAATGGTATGGTGCTCTGGTGGCCCTTTTTAAGCCCATTAATGACCCCAAAACTATATGTAATAGGTGAGGCCATGACTGATTTGAGTGATGTAGACAGAAACAGAGCCTAAGTAAGAAAGATAATGAAAGGACAAATGATAAAAGGCAGTAAAGGAGAACAGACCTCTCAGGGATCCACATTGACAGCTAAGGGTCCTATTAAAGTAACTTGCAAGCAAATGTGGGCTGACCATTTGAAAGCAGGCATTTCTAGAGAGTACATAGATAAAAAACTAAATATTATGCTAGTTGGTTTATGGAAAATCTTAAAACCTTAAGAGCAATTTAACAAATTGGCTACCCCTGAAGACAGGGTGACCATAGGGCATTGGCTACACCAGAAACTAATCTCAAGGATGGGACCCTCCTGGAGCCCCTTCTCAGAGCAAGGTTGTCTACATGTCCAAGCCCTACAAGATGACTGGAGGCCACATGTGGAGCTAATTATTTATTGGACACCCCGTAACAACAAACAAACAACCAAATCTTGGCTTTTAGCAGACACAGGAGCTGAAAGCAGCCTAATTTATTGCAATCCTGAAAATCATCAAGGGCAATGGGTTATGGTAGATGACTATGGCTACTCTGCTATAAAAGTAAGACAAACACATCTTATTCTCAGGGCGGGCAAATATCTCCCCAAGGAATATGTAGTGCATATATCTCCCCAACAAGAAAGCATCCTTGGGGTTGATGTTTAGATGGGCCACACTTGCAAAACACTGTTGGAAAATTCTGCCTATGGATCTGAGTGGTCAAAGCAGCTTCCTGAAGTTGGGCTCAATGAAAACTGGTCATTCTACATCTACCATAGCTCATTGTGCATGTAAATCAGTACCACTTGCCAGGTGGACATCAAGAAATAACTGACATAGTCGAAGGATTGTTTAGAGTACAAATTATATGAAGAGCCCAGGGTCCTTTCAAGAGCTCCATATGCCACTGAAGAAGCCAGTGGCATAAAAGGCTATTGAAAGAATGAATGGACTACTGAGAATTAAATAAAGTTTGTTCTATCAATACATGTGACAGTTCCCAATATAGCCCAATGACTTGATCAACTAACCATTAAATTGGAAACTGCTTATGCAATATTAGATCACACAAATGCTTTTACCATATTGCTTTAGATCCACAGTACCAAGGTTAATTTGCTTTCATATGCAGAGGGCAACAATGGACCTCCACTCTTTTACCCTAAGGAAATTCACATAGTCCCACATCTGCCATGGGATGGTGGCCCAGGATGGTTGTCTTGCCATCAACTATAACCTTATTTCAATATATTGATGATATTATGTTAACTTCTGATTCTTTGTCAGAAACATTTTTGTCTATTGTGCTGGATGAGTTAAAAGCTAGAAGATGGGAAGTCAATCCCAACAAGATTCAAGCGTCTGGGTAGCAGTAAAATTCTTAGTTAACACCTGGTTGAGCAAGACCTACAACATTTCAGATGAAGTAATTGAAAAAAATTAAAACAACCTGTTCCTACTATGGTTAAACAGCTGCAAGTTTTCTTAGGACTCCTAGGTTACTAGAGGATATTTATAACACATTTAGCCCAAATCCTCAGATCTTTACATGCTCTCATAAAATGAGCCAATACTTGGGCCTGGGGAGATAAAGAACAAAATGCATTTGAGTAAGCCAAGCTCCTGGTCTCACAGGCCAAGTCTCTTTGTTCTCCCTTGCACCTACATCCTTATATATTAGATGTAACTAGAGATATTGAAGGTATGAGATGGGGTCTGTGGTAAATACAACCCTCAGGAGTAACATCCACAGATTTTGGTCACAGATGTGGAAGAAATCAGAGACTAAGTACACTGTCATGGAACAACAAATGCTGGCAGTATATAAAGCCCTCTGTTCAGATGAGTCTATCAGAGGGTTCCAGGCTGTAACTGTAAAAACAACCTATCCCATAAAATGTTGGATAGAAGGCCTACTAACCAAGCCCCAATCAGGGTGGCCCAGTAGCAGTCTTTACAGACATGATATGTTTATCTGTAGCAGTGGGGAGTAATATCAATGAGCCCCCTTAGTCAGGTTTTAAAACAAGTCCTTGGTCCTATATAACTTGAGGAACTAGACAGGACCCCAAATATAGTGGCTCCTGCCTACATCCTACCCACAGAACATGATGGAAATCATCCAATTCCTGAAAATGCTTGCTACACTGATGGGTCCAGCAAAGGAAATATTCACAAGTGGGTAACCCTGTGGCCATTCAGATGCAAACTGATAGCATCTGGCTGGTTTCCAGTTTAGGTCAGAGTAGACAATGGGCTGAATTTAGGGCCAAATGGATGGTAATTAGTAGAGAAATATGCACCCTCTGAAGTGATAGCTGAGCTGTATATTAGGCCTTATTTTATGGATAAATCAATGGCATAAAGATGACTGGCAAGTGATGGGATGCCTGTAATTGGGTGCTACCCTATGGCAAGAGATTTACAATTGTCTCCAAGCCCCAGATGCATCCCTGAGAGTTTATCATGTACCAACACATCAAAAAACCTCCTGCACCAGAACCAAGAATTGGATGCTTTAGCTCACACTCATCCAATCTATCCTACATTTGTTGAAGAAGCAGCCCTATGGTTATTCCAAAAGTGTGGCCATAGAGGAGCTGCCATGAGATGGCACATGGCCATAGCACCAGGCATTCCCATCAAATATTTTGACCTGGTTCATATCATAAGGGATTGTGAGGCTTGCTCTCAGCCTCAGCCATGAATGGTATCTTACAGCAGTTGGCATGAGCATAGAGCCAACATACAATTATGGGACCAGCAAATAAACTCTATAGGACCCTAGCCTGTCAGTACCGATAAACGCTGCATGTTAACGAGTGTGGATATTAACACAGGCCTTCTACAAGCCTTTCTGGTAAAACAGGCTAACCAATAAAACACATCAAAGGATAAAATGGTTTAGTAGTCTGTATTCAATACCCTTTCACACAGATAGTGACTGCATTAGTCAGCCAGAGGGGTGCTGATGCAAAATACCAGAAATCTGTTGACTTTTATAAAGGGTATTTATTTGGGGTAGAAGCTTACAGTTACCAGGCCATAAAGCATAAGTTACTTCCCTCACCAAAGTCTATGAGGGTTTCGGCTTCCTGGGTTCCTCTCTTCCCAGGGTTTAATTCTCTCCAGGTTCAGCTGCTTGTTCCTTTCACGAGGCCAGCTGTAGACTATCAGGCAAATGGCTTGTCTCTTTTCTTGGGGCCTTCTCTCTTTCCTCACGACACAGCTCCTCCTTGTGCTTACTTTCCCGGGCTCCAGCATCAAAACTAAGCATCAGAACTCCAACATTAAAACTCCAACTAACTCCTCTGCTCTGCCATGTAGTTTTATCTCTGAATCCCCACCCACAAAGGGGCAAGGACATAGCGTCCTACTGACAAAGCCCAATCAAAGCCCTAATCATAACATAATCACGCTCAGAGGAACAGACCAGTTTACAAGCAAAATCCATATCTATTTTCAGAATTCATAACTATATAGACTGCCACAGTGACCAAGGAATGCATTTTACCTGGCATGGTGTGCAAGAATAGATTAAAGAATAAGATATTGATTGCCATTTTCACCTACCTTATAACTCCACAGAGACACAACTGAAAGAGAAGAAAAATGGCTTGCTAAAAAAACAAATGAGGCAATTCACTAAAAGCCACATAACGCAAGGTTGGACCTCAGTGTTTACTAGACTCTGTCCTTCGTTTAAACCAGGCCTCAGCTACCCCACATGGTACATCTCTATTTGAGTTTTTGGCATGGACATTTAATACAGCCCCTAAAATAATAATGGTATCTGCTAGTGTACTTGGCCATGACCCAGAAGGGGATGGGAACATGTTGCTGCTGAAGACTCCTGTGTCTTTACCAGCCAGTGATGGCTCAGACTTTTTAGCCCTACAGTGGATATTACCTCCGGACTGGCTTTGTTTCATAATACTTGGAGTGTGTTATGCGATTGGCCGGTAGAACACTTGAGCCAACCTTCCCATTCTCATGATAACTGATGGTGCTACAATATGTCAAATGCATGAAATGTATGCCAACAGGTATGATAATTGTCAGAGTTATGTGGGTAGACCCTACAGAAACACACTGGTGTTATGGCCTGTTCCTATGGAGTGTCAAACATGTATGGTATTGTAAGCATGGATCTAGCCCTCTCTCAGAAAATATCCTAAGGCCTATGGGAGAAAGTCCCCATTGTTACTTCACTCATGAAAGAAGATCTCTCCCTTTCCCTTAATTTACCAAAGAAGAACTACTAAACATTTGTGCTTGTGCATTTAGACTTCTTTATGAGTTTCATAAGCCTTTGTCTAAGGCCCAAATAAGAAATATGTTGGCTCCAAAATCCTTAGAGATCAACTAGGCATTCTGCCTCTTTTTTTGGTTGTAGGACTAGAGAGATGCAACAGGTTAGCTTTCACCTGATAAGGAATATCTTGATATTACACGTCCACTAAGTTAGCATTCCTTGGTGTAGCAACCATATATCTGCATAATTTTTTCAAAGTTATTCGAAGACTCTGTGATGGATTGAAACTATATTAATCCCCAGAAAAGTATGTTCATGAAGCTAATCCATTCCTGTGGGTGTGAACTTATTTCCAATAGGGACCCATGAATAGGTTACTTCAGTTAAGAGACTTTTGATAAGGTTACTTCAGTAAGGTGTGGCCCAGGGTACATCTTAGTCCTCTTACTGGTGTCCTTCATAAAAAGAATCAAATCCAGAGGAAGAGAAAGCCATTTAAACAGTAAGTTGAAGGCAAGAAAGCACAGAGAAGGCAGGAGAGTAAAGCAGAAGATGCCATGAACCCTGCCAATTAACAGAGGTGTCCTGGATCTCTGGGAGATGTCTTTGGGGAGATAGCATTGCTTGATGATACCTTGATTTGGGCATTTTTCTCAGCCTTGGAACTGAAGTTTGTAAACCAATTATTCCCCATTGTAAAAGTCAAACCATTTCTAGTACGTCACTTTTGGAAGCCTAGCAGACTAAACCTAGCAGGCTAAAACAGAGTCATAAGTATATAACCAGGTACTTTTCTATGGATTAGTATATGAGATCACCAAGACAAGGAAAGACCAAATAAACTGAAAATATGTGACCTTTAACTGTACTGTACCTCTAATAGTGTAATGTTCTGTCACATAGAATGTTACAGTTCTCTGTCTACTGCCCCAATCCATCTTCAATACTTCTTATCATAAGTTTATCTTCTCTATGGGATTTCTCATTGAGCATAAATTATCTCTCATGCCAATTTGAAGTATAGCACTTTAAAATTTTATAAGCAACATAGAAAATTGTACTTAGAATTTATGAATTTTCACAGGTTATGCATTCATAGTATTTTATTGCACACTTATTTATCAAATATTTGAGGATTTAAAGAGGTTATATTCCCAACAAGAGGAAACTGCATTTCAGGGAATTTAACTTATGAAAATAATCCACAAAGCTAATACAAGTCAGAGCTAGGACTATGTACTAGAAAATAATTATTAGATTTCTTTTCCTATCATATTCCATGCAGTTTTTCCAATGAGGGATCATATTTAGTAAGAGCCAAATTGCCTTCATGTAGTCATTTTTAGCATGTAGTTTGTTGTTCCACAAACTGTCACTTTAATATTATGGGTAAAAATTTTCATCTTGTTGGTGCTCTTTTGCAGAAGAGAGTTAATGTGTTTTCTCCTTGAGCATTCCCTGGGGACTTTAAGAAGGACTAAATAGGCTGGTATCAGTGTCCAAATGCATATTTACAGCATACTGTAATTCAGTGACCAGTTCAGTTACAGAGGTAAGAGAAATGATTTTTCATCACTTGTACAATATTTTAGAAACTGTAATCCTGGAATCTCAAACTAGAGTTTGGGCTTCAATATTTAAATTTGAGATAGTGTGTTCTAATTTAATGAGAGTTTCACTGAAATTGAACGACATGGCTTCTAGAGAACATAGCAAGAAAATAGGAAGGTCTCTCTTACAAACAGTTCAAATAGAGCTGCAAATCAGAAATTTGCTTTAATTCTCTCGATGGAAGATAATAGAATAGGGGTAATAGAAATAAAGGTCTATATTTAAAATTGAGAGAAATTATTAAAGAGAGAGAAAATTAATTTACAACTATCCATTTGGTGTATGCCCTTTATGTATCATAGTTTTATTTTCTGAGAGAGGGTTATAAATGAATTTTAAATTAATTTACTAGTTAGATAATGTGTTTAGAAAAAGGAAGATATTTTTCCAAGCTTACATTGTAAATAGTTGCTAAATCTGACATTTTTCCCTTTATTTTTAAGGAAGTTTTAGATTACATAATGTTACAATTTAATAGGTTTTGAAAAAATATATAATGACCTGTCTCTGTCATTGCAATATCATGTAGAACAATTCCATTGTCTCAAAAATGCCCCATGTTACACCTATTTTCCCTCTCCCTTCCCCGAGAAACTCTGTTGACCACTGTCTTTTTATATATGTTACAAATATTTCTATTTCTGCAATAATAATGTCTACTTTGATGCATAGTTGTATTCCCCTTTATGTTTGATCATTCCTCATTCTTGAGGATTTTGGGACGGTGATATCCACTCTGCTTCGGCTTGAGAGGGACCTTAGATCTCATGGGTCAGATGAATGGAACTGTCCTGCTTACAGTAGATACTTACTGCAAAATCTGACATTTTAATACAGGGTTATTGAGGCAGGGTCTTAATCCTCCACAACTGTTATCTCTTCTCAGTCATGCCAATGAAGTGAAAGTTAGAGTTGTAATGTTGCTAAAATTTCTCCATTATGTGTTAGTCAAGATGTATGATGTAATGGATTCCCTTAGTAGACTATCTACCAAGAGATATTTCAGAATTTGCTTGCAAATTTTTTTCTTTCACATAACTTTTTCTTCCTAATTCCTGTTTTTCCCTAATGCTGTCCAGTAAATATTTATGTATGTAGTCCATGAGTTATTGTGAGGGAGAGAGAAAGAGACAGGGAGATAAAGATTGGAGTAGAAAGAGAATGAGAAATTTTTTTAGCAGAAATACATATTTTATGACAAAACAATACATTAATACATAATTATATTATTAATTGATATCTTTATGAGTTATTTTATTAACAGTCACTGAAACAAATTTAGAATTTGTCTGCAAATAAGGAACATGTATCTTGAGAAATTTCTGTTGCCCTGTTCACTAGTATTCCTGAAGGAGTAATGGAAAAAAATCATTGCCAGGAAAGAGCATAAAATCATTTGTTATGATGTGATTTCCTGTAAGACAAGATGAAATGTGAGTCTAATTTATCCCAATCTGGAAATATTTTTAAATTACATAATTTTCACAACTGCTTCATTTTTAATATTTAATACAATATTGTGTTGTGAATGTGTTTGCTCACATCTTGTAATTACAAAATTAAGTAAAGGCCTTTTATGCATTTTATAGCAAATATAAGACTACTACTCAGATTTGTGTTTTCTACTATAAAACTTTTGGATTTAAAAATCCCAATATTCATTTGTGTTTCTAAATTCTAAGATAATATGTGAATGATATATAGAAAATTGATCAGAAAGAAACTAGTAGAATAAATATTTAAATTGTTAGATGTTTTAAAAGACTAGTTTAGCCAACAAATGTATGATAAAATTTTTCCCTTTAATTTGCATAGGGGAATTCATCCACTGGGCACAACTTCTATGTCATTGCTGATCACATCAATGCCTGGGATTTCATGATGCCCTTTCAAGAAACAAAAATGAAGAGATAATTAAGAGGATTCAATTTTCACAGGATAGTGCCTTGAGGACTGTAAATAGAACCAGAAATGTCAGGGTTGCCATCTGATTTGGATACAAGATTCAGTTGAAGAATGTGACTGAAGTCACTACATTTATATTGATGGGCTTCAGGGGTAATTTTCAGCTACAAGTCTTACTGTTTTTAATATTTTTAGCAATTTATTTCTTACTGTGTTAGGAAATTTGGGACTGGTTGTATTGGTCATTAGGGATTCCTGGCTCCACACACCCATGTAGTATTTTCTGAGTGTGTTGTCAGTTTTGGATGCCTATTATTCTTCAGTTATCACCCCCAAAATGTTGGTTAATTTCTTAGCAGAGAATAAAACCATTTCATTTCTTGGATGTGCAACACAGATGTTTGTCTTTGTTAGTTTGGGAACTACAGAGAGTTTTCTCTTGGCTGCCATGGCTTACGATCACTATGTAGCTCTCTTCAATGCACTTCTTTATTCAGTTAACATGTCATCCCATGTCTATGTGCCTCTCATAGTTGCTTCTTATTTTGGTGGCATTTTGGATGGTACTTTACAGACAGTGGCCACTTTTAGACTATCCTGTGCATCCAATGAAATTAGACATGTATTTTGTGACATTCCTCCACTCCCAGCTGTTTCTTGCTCTGACACTCACATTGACCAGCTACTACTCTTCTATGTTGTGGGTTTTATTGAGATAACCAATATATTAATTGTCTTGATCTCCTATGCTTTCATTCTAATGGCCATTCTGAGGATGCGTTCTGCAAGGGAGGCAAATTTTTTTTTCCACCTGTGGTTCTCACCTAACTGGACTGTCAATTTTTCATGGAACAATCCTCTTCATGTATGTGAGACCAAGTTCTACCTATGCTTTGGAACATGATATGCTAGTTTCTATTTTTTACCCTATTTTGATTCCTATGCTGAATCCCATCATCTACAGTTTGAGGAACAAAGATGTTAAAGAGGCAATGAAAAAAGTTTTTCAAAGAAATTGGTTTTACCATTGAGTAAAACTTTGAAGAATGTTAGATATCAATCCATTTCTCTAAGGCCAGAAATTAAGGAAGAAAATGTCTTATTTTCATTTAGTAGTGTTTGCATATTTTAAATTATTTCCAAAGAATGCATTAATATGTCTTCCAATGCAACATTAAGTGATCTGTATGTCTATGATTATGTTCCAATTTATCATATTAAATATTCACTGATTAATTTATATTGACATTGTTAGTCTTTGTGTAATTTGATTTTCACTTACTATAATCATACAAGATGTCCTCAGGAGGTAATGGCTTGGTATAATCTCACATTGTTTTAGTAAACCCTCAGCCCTCTTTCTGAAGTTAATTTCCCATTCTGGACTCCCTAATATTACTTCCCTTGCCCCAGGTGCTCTTTCACTCTCAGATCTCACCAGCTTTCTGGATATGCCTTTTTGCACTATTTGGTTCAGCATGATAAATATTTATTCCATTATTTCTTTCTCACTGTCCAATTACAGAAACTAATTCAATCCATTCTGAAACACCCAAATTATATTGCAATAATATAGTAGTATTTATTAAGTGTGAAATTAAGGTTCAGGAAAAACAAAATATAGTTTAAAGAATAACTTTCAATTAAATGCTATTTACAAATGGAACAAGATCTGTAATGTTAGACTTTTTTCTAGGAATAGGGATAGTTCTTTTGTGAGTCTACCATAACAATCCCATGAAAACAAGATAATCAAAAAGATAATTCTTAAGTCTGAATTTGAGATCTAATTCAATAATTTTTAGTACACCATTTTCTAATCAGTTATGCAAAGAGAACTCATATGTCTCTACTGGAGCAAACACATGTTTGTTTAAATCTGTACACAAAAGTCTTCTTAAAGACAAATTTTCAGAGACAAAACACTAAGTGTAATGCTACTATTATATCTTATAATGAAATTATGCTATTAGAAACCACAGCCTCTTGAAATTTACTTTCCTTATTATGATCTTTTGAGGTACCTTTTTCTCTAATAAAGAATAAAGTACTTCAAAATTGTTTCTAATTACCCAGCTCTTAGAAAAATTAAAATCTTTTCAGGACTCCAGGATCATTTACTGGTTGTTTCTTTTCAAGTCAGTTCTTCAAATTATTAAACTAAAGTATTATTTATGGTTGTACCCTTGTTTATCAATTTAGTTGCTTTTTCAAATTAACTAAAATAATGTTTCTATGGGAAAGGAAGGAATTATCGCTTGGACCAAGGATGCACTCATTTATGCCTATCAATATCTGACCAATAATTCAGTCAACCAGCTAGAGAGCTTGATATCAAATTAATCTGCATGAAAATTGCACAAAGCCTTTTTTTTCTAGTAAGGTAGAAACACAATGATGTTATTAAACAATGTCCATGATTCACTATTCATCAAGTAAATATGGAAAAATGACATATTTAACCTGTTATTAACTTCTCACTCTTCATATCTCAGTTCAATTACCTGTCCATCAATAAAGAATTCCATAACATTCTTTGCTCCCATTTTCTCACTCTGTTTAATCACTTAACACAGTCATCTTTTATTTTTTTGTTGATATGAAAGTTTGATTACTATCTAGACCTGCCACTGAAATGAAATTGTAATTGCTTTAATGTGGTATTTTGTCTGTCCACACAATTGCATCCTCTGGGCATAATGTAGTTCCTTGAACATATAATTTACTCAGAATATATATATTTTAATGAATTGTCAATCAAGAAATAAGTAATAGTTAATAGCAATACTAAGCACTTCTATGCAGTTTAATAGTTACTGGACATATATTATGTTTTATGTATACTAGCTCATTATATTCTCATAACACTCCAAGAGATGAGTCTAATATCACCTATCATCATCTCAAATTATATATGAAAAAAAAGAGGCATGTATTCTTTATCTAATTTGTTTAAAAGCACTTAGCTTATATGAGTAATAACAACATTCAAAGTTAATTTTCCTGACTACAGAGTCCCTATTTTTAAGTGCTTTAATATATAGAATGAAAGAACAAAGTAATTTTTTCACTTTGTTCACTGATTATCAGGCTTTTGGACCATACTTTTTTTGAAGTAATGAAGGTCTTCATTAAGTGAGTGGTAGAGATAAGAGAAAAAGTATGCTTTTTAACAATTATGGATAATTGCTTTCACTAAATTTCACAAATCACTCAGACAGTTGATATATAGAAAATTTGCAAGTTTTTATCCTGGGTAATCAATAAGATGAAGAAAATAAAAATAGAAGTAGAAGCAGAAAGAGAAAAAAAAACATGAAAGTTAAAGAAGAGGGAGAAAAAGGGATAGTAGGCATAGAACTAGAAGTTGATGTATATGTAGAAAAAGAAAGAGGAGAAAAAAAGAGAAGAAAAAAGAGGAAAAGGATGGAGAAGAAGAACATTTGGAAAAGCAAAGTGAATGAAATCAGTTATACCTATAATAAATCTGAGGTTCCATTACATTTCAAGGCACAAAACTAGTACCCCAGAAAGATATTATACTGGCAAGTGGAAAGGTATACAGAAAGGAGATGAAAGAAGCAACCACACTAGATAAAATTTTAAAGGGATTGTAGAGCTTCCACTTCTATTTTGGATGCAGAAATATGCATAAAATATTGCTCAAACTCTAACAATTTTTAAAAAGCCAGATAATCTAAAAAAAAATCATATCTTTTCATGAATCCACCAGACAGTTGAGGTTGCAAACATCCAAACAATTTGAATTCCAAAGAGGTTCCTGACCCTTGAAAAGTACATGTGAGAAATGAGCCTTTTCAACTTAGAAGGTGGAAGAATGAGTTGGCCATCATATAAGCAGGTAATAAGAAATCAGTTACATTATAAAATTTTGGTAAAGCCAAGTGTGGGCTGGAGTGCCAGATGGAAAAAGAAATGAAACCTAGAAACCAAAGGTTTCTATTTACTCTCAGTCTTCTCTTCAGGTCTCTACCAAATGTTCACGAGAAAGATTGAGGAAGATGTTCAGACAAGGTCACCTTCTACTCCACAAAACACCAAATATCCTCCTCTCTAACCCAATGAGGGACTGCTATCACTTTGCCAATTAAATCTTTATTTAGTTTTCCCTAAAAATATATAAGATTTATTGTACTGCTTAACCACAGAACTGCTTCTGCATTCTGAGAGCATCCAAACCATGAGAGAAATTTCTTCCTTATATCCTTACCCTAATTATCCAAACAGGGCTATCATAGGTTCCTTCTAATACCCTCTTACTTAGAAACTGCACATTTCCTCATGGCATGTGTTCTTCCTCACTGTATTGATTAATAAAGCTACCTTGCTTAAACATAGACTAGTCCTAGTGGTCTTTGAGAAAAGAGCAATGACAATTGCTAACTTAAAATTTCTAATTGAGAGGATAAACATCATGCACAGATATATTTAAAATATCATCAGGCATGAATACCCTAAGTTTGAGTTCAATGAAAGGCTAGAAATAAAATAATTTTTAAAAGCACACATAGACATACACAATATCAGAAACAAAGAAATCGGTCAACAAAATCATCAGTAGAGTCAGTATTACTGAGAAAAGAATGAGTGAAGTTGAAGATAAGCCAATAGGAATTTTCCAAACAGAAAGAATGTTTTAAAAAAAGCAAGTGGAAAAAAATCTAAGAGATGTTGGACAATATCATACAGTTTATTACACATTTAGTTAGAGTTCAGCAACAAGAATAGAGAAGGAATGGATCAGAAGAAGTATTTAAGGAGACAATTGTCAAGACTTTTCCAAAGATAAGTAAAGATATCAAATCATAGGGTCCCAGATGTCAGCAAACCCTCAGGAAGGATAAACACAAAAACAAATCAACCAACCATAAAACACACCAAGATTCATCAAACTCACTGAGAAAAACAAAGATAAGTATTCAATTATGATGGCAAAATTACACTGCCTTCTATTAGCAACTCTAGTGAAGTCTGCCAAGAAAATATCCCTCTCAAAGATCACTGTATCTGTTAATACTGTTTAATATAATAAAGTATTGTATTATATGGTTACAACTCTAATAGAAGTAGTATAATTTTGTGGGAAAAAAATGTCATATGATAAAGTGTGAGCTTTAAAGTCGGTATATCTGGGCTCTAATTTGAGCTTGTCCTTTAATCTGTTGCCTGCTTATGAACAAACTATGAAACATCTGTGCCCCAGTTTCACCATTTGCAATTTTCAGCCCTTCAAATATATTTATTGAGGCACTCTTTGTGCCAGGCATACAGCATTGAATATAATTTGCAAAAATCTTGTGCTTATACAGCTTTCACTGTGGAAGAAAACAGAATATACACAAAAGGCATAAGCAATATAAATAGAATGTTAGATGGGCATAACTGCTTTGGAAAACAAATGCAGCATTGATGAGTGATGGGGCATGTGCAATTTTCAATAAGGTGTGAGTGATAGTATTAAGAGGAAGAGAATGAGAAAAGACCCATGCAGATATCAAGGGGAAGGGAATTTCAGGAAGAAGAAACAAATGGGAATATTTCAGGTGACAGCAGACCTAATATATATCGGGAATGGTGGAGGGCATGGCGACTCCAAAGTGAATGTGATAGAAGTGGTGGCAAGATCATGTTGGACCTGTAGACTCTAAGAATTTTGATTTTTATTCTTAATGTGATGGGAAATCTTCTGGGTTTTGTGATACAAACTTTGTTTTTTTTTTAATATGCTTTATTTTTATTTTTAAAGAAACTTAGATTACATAAATGGTACACAAAAAACAGGGGATTTCCACATGTCCCCCTCCCAAATTTTCCCAGATTGACAACATCCTTTATTAGTGTGGTACATTTACCACAATTGATGAACACAACTTGGAGCATTGCCACTAAGTGATGATTATAGTATACTTTGAAGTTTACACTCTCTCCTGCACATTTCTGCAAGTATTTACAAGATATACATGGTCTGTACCTGTCATTGAAATGTCATTAAGGAAAATTCCCAAGTCCTGAAAATGTTCCCAAATTACA
>JAQZBX010062503.1:0-16873 GCA_029593785.1 Cabassous unicinctus
AGAGGGAGAGGGAGAGGGAGAGGGAGAGAGAGAAACTATTCAGAAAGAATTATTGGGAAAAAATTAAAAATTTGAGGGGAAAGTAAGAAAATAAGTTGATAGAAATAGTTGGCAATTATAAAATTAGAATATTGATCATTCTAATGAAAAGGTTTTTCTGATAACCATAGTGCCTATAGATTGATTCATTTAATTAAATATAGCAATTTTGAGATATTTCCTTGAGGTAAATTTTAACTTTAAAATTGTTGATCAATTGTTTTATCACTAATTTTAAAAAAGGAAGCTTAATAAATACAGGAATGGTTTGAAAATAAGCATTATGTTTTAATTTTCAGAGAGGATTTAAACTATACATTTTGAAAGCCTTTGAGAAGCTTCTACCTTTTTTGAGTTTTCAATTCATGGATTTCTAATTTTCGTTGGTTTGTTTTATAATTCTTTTTTCAACTTCAGTTGAATGTCTATTTTTTCATTCTTTCTTATCTAGTAATATAAGTATACAAGATTATATTATATTCCTCTGATCAGTGATATATAGATTCTGATATGTAGAACTTTGTGTAAATTTTGCAAATATTCTTACAATTTTTATTTTGATTTACACTTGTTTCAAACAGTAGGTTTTTAAAATCTTTTTTTCTTATTACTAGTAGTTTATAACACTATTCATTGTGTTTAGAGAATGTGGTCTCTACAATTTCTGCTCTTTTATATTAATTGACAGACATTGCCTATTAAATAATCAATTTGGGGGTATGTGGAAAAACTATGTATTTATGTTATCAGGATATAAAATTTTAAAAATCCTTCTAAATGAATAGGTTATAGCTTTATTTAATGTAATTATAGGCCTGATTCTCAAGTTTTCAATTTTAGTCTGTTGACTAACTCCCTGATATAAAATATGAGTACCCTCAGCCTGAGGTTGATCAGGGAAACGAGCCACTCCGTGTCCTGGGAAAAAGGGTTTCATATAGGAATTAGGACTTCCACAAAAGTTGGGAGAGCTGGGAGAGCAAAAGTCAGGGGCTGTAGCTTGAATGTCAGGGAAGCAGTCACTGTTAACCTCAGCCTGAAGAACCAAAGAGGGTGGCTCTCGACTGCTCCTGGGAAACTATTACAGTTCTCCAGAATCTCTGAAAAGAGCCCACCAGCTCTCTGGGTATGCAGCAGTAAGGCCACTGTTCTCACATGCCTTCTGAGGAGCTGCTGTGAACCACTCATCTGCCCACATGTTGGCTTACAACCATGCCTAGAGAATACAGCCCTGCTTTTCTTCTGCCTTCCAAATTTCACACACATTTCTTTCACTGACAAAATGAAACTCAGAATCCTACAGGGAAATATGTATAGGAAATGGATTCAGGGAAAAGTAGTTCCCAGCTTCCATGGGAGATCTGGTCAGCTCACCTTAGGGAGGTGGTGAGTTGACAACAACCAGTAATGGTTTTAAAACCTTGTTGTCAACTCAACAGCCATGAACACCTACTCTTTCATCCAGAATTAACTTGTAAGTAATATACTGTAACATCAACTATGACCAATATCTTGGTTTTCTCCAATTTTCTTTGAATAATACAATTCTTCCAATGGCCATTGTTTGGTCAGTGAGGCCAGAGAGATTTGGCATACTCCTTGAGGGCAAGAATCATGTCTCCCATACCTCATGTCTCTTTCAGGGAATTTGGCACATCAGAGGCTTCAAAATCTCTGTCTCTGACTATTTCAGACAGAGAAGGGACTTAGATATTATGGTGTAGATGGAAGGAATTGTTCTGCTTACAGTTATGGATACTCTGTGTTTTGGGGGTGGGACTTGTCCACCATCATCGTTTTGTTGGTTGTCCAGGGCAAGCCTGAAGAACAGGAGGATAGGGGTTGGCCACTATGCTGGGATTCAGGGCTCAACTGACAAATGAACAATCCAAAGATTTAAGTCTCTAAGAAATATACTTAACAGGCACATTAAGAATTATAGGTTCAGATAAAGGAGTAGAAGAATTGTGTTAGGGGAATTATAAATGAGTATAATCCAAAATCCCTCAAGATTGAAGAATGAATAATCAAAAGGGTAACCTTGAACAAAGTAGATTTATTGTTATCGTAGTCATTATATTGTGTTAACTGAAGAACTTATAACATTGATATAAAGATAGTGGGTGCCAGGCATTCAGAAGGGAGGGGAAGGGATGAATGGGTGGAACACAGGGCCCATTTGGGGGAGTGAGATTCTTCTCTCTAATACTGCATTGATAGACACATGACATTATGCATTTGTCAAGACCTATGGGACTGTATAGCACAAAGTGTAAAGTGTAAACCAGAGTGTAAACTATAGAATTTGTTTAGTAACAATTCTTCAATGTTGGTTCATCAACTGCAACTAATGTACCACGCTAATCTAAGATGTCAATAATAGGGGAAACTATGTATGTGGGTGTGGGGGATGTTATATGGGAATTCGCTATACTTTTGGTGAAATTTTTCTGTAAATATAAATCTAAAACTTCTCTAAAATAAAGTAAAAAAAAACAAACAAACACAACTCTGTCTAACTTCCTCTTACTGATTAATCCATTAGAAATTATTCATACCTGGTTTAATTAAATGGGTCTTTCCCTTTTCAGATAGGACATTTCCCACTGTGCTTTGTCTTTTGTCTAGAAAAAGCCAAAAGCATGAAACAATTCCAGCAGAATATGGTCGTTCTATGTTTCTCTTCTAGCCTGTCCATTGGGCAAAGCACTCTTAGAGGAGCAAGAATAAGGGAGGAAAATACCCTTCCTTTCTTATTTCCATCTATCAAGTGCTTCCCTTCATGTGCATATAGCAATCACCAAAGTGGAGAATTATGTAATCATATAGATGCAAGAAGCCTAGTGATAAGATGTTTAATAGTGGACAGCCCAAATCTGGAAAAGCCTCCGAATTAGTAGTATTTTCAAAAATTAAAAAAAAAAAATCCACTTCTGTAGAATGTTGCCCTTAACCAAGTATTTTCAGACAAATCATCTCATTTGGTTCATATGCTAGCCTTTGAGATGTAGGGCAAGTTTAATTATGTCCATTTTGAAACCAGTGCTTAAAGAGCTTAAGGAAACCACTCCCAGATCGTAAAGTCACTGTGGAGTGAGGACCACATACTGGTTTTGGGTTCTTATTCCCGTGTTCTTTCAGTATATCATGCTGTACAGCAGTCTGTGCATGCCACTAGGATAATCAGTAGGAATTAAAGTGAGTCTATTAGGCTATATGACTATTAATCTATGGACATGTCAATGAGCTTGATTGAGGTTAGATCCTATACACACTTTACAAATGAGAAAACTGGAGGGACATACTTGTCAAAGATTATGGAGCTCTGTGAAGCAAGGATTAGAAAGAAAAGAACCAAAATACATTCTGAAATATTGGTCTTGTAATACTGCATTCCAAATGTGCAAAAAAGACAGGGAAAAACATGAAGTGCAATAAATTATGGCTAAAGTGAGGTGGCTTATTAACTTCCTTTCTCTGTTTCCTTGTGACTGGCAGCTAGCAGTTCTTAGAAGCTTTTGAAACCTGGGAATGATAGGCATCCTCAAGTTCAAAGACTTTTGAACCATTTGGACCTACAACTGCAGCTGGAAGTCCTGTTGAAACAGGCTTCCCTGGGTAGTTTCCAACACAGTTGGATACAGCACTGATAGAACTAGCTCCCTCAAGGTTGTTCATCACTGACATTTTGGTCTAGCTAGACCTGGGGGAACAGAGGCTGCCTGTGAAACTGGCCTGAGGCATGTACACCTGGCGCCTCTACCTGGGCCAACTGACACAGGTCACTATCACGGCACTAATGGGCTGCCCGCCTCCTGACACAGGTGTCAAGCACTACCTGATGAGCATCACACATAATTGGGAAAAGCACCTTCTCCACGTGCAGCTTGAGGGGGATTTTTCCTTAGAGAAGGAAACCTTGCTACCTTCCTTAAAAATCCAAATCTAAAAGGATGTTTTACATGAGTCAGTTCCTAGGGATAGATTGTCACTGTTGAAATTAAGTCATATATTCACAGAAATTGGCTACGTAGACCTGTGGTCAGGAATAGAGGATAATTTTGGTTAGAAATAAAAGATGCTTTATTTTTTTCCCCTTTTAGTTAGGAATGATGCATAAGTCTTGACTGGTTCTAGTGAAAAATGAAATTGACAGAGTCAGCAATACTCCCATGGGGGATCATTCTACTTTGATTTTAGATAGAAAGGTGGGTGTGCTGGGCAAGAATGATCATGTTAGAAAGATGAAATATCTAAAAGGATTAAACTTTTGGTCCTTGGGTGTTTTTTTATTGTTCTGTTTTTTTTAATACCAAGTAATTCTGTAAGCAACTCTTAGTGGGGTCTCTTAAAATTGTAAAAAGCAGTGAATTTGGTGACTAAGAAAACTCATCTGTACCCAACAGGATCCAGGTTTTAGAAGCTCCTTGAGAATACTTCACCAGATTTCACTCTCAGATCACTCCTTGCCAGAGGTGGTTTAGCTAAGACCATGGTGTGAACACTTGTATCACAGGAACACCACTCTTTGCTGAGATCAGGTCCAAGCATTGGAAACAAGAGAACAGTCTTGACCCCATGAAGATCTTAATCCCAATGGATCTCAGGCCAAGGACCCTCCAGGAGTAAACTGAAAAGGGGAATTTAGTGCTCCAATTTCTGGCTTCTTATTAATTGGATTAAGTGCTCAGGCCAAAGTGGTTCCTTTTATGTCCTCATGTAATCCCTTACTATGAGAGTCCTTTTTATGTTCATCTCTGCTTTTGATACTGAAGTACAAAGACGTTCTTGGGAAATTGGGGATAGAGTAGCTTGACCATGGATTAAGGACCTAGGAGATTTACAAATTTGTCTACTATGGAAATGGTAGAGGAATATGAGATATCCAATGGGGACTATGAAATGCCTCATTATCTTCCTAAAAACCAGATGCCTTTACTGTGGCAATGCATGATCTGCTGACATCTCCTTAAGGGTAGGCACATATATTTTTCATATCTCCCTCTCAGAAATGTTCTCTATTTTTTAGCACATTTTGAAGAATACCATGATAGTTTTCCTTTAGTCAAAATTATTTATTACAAATGTCTTTTAAAATAATGCAAGGTACGTGTTAGAGCTACAAAAATGTGCAATATCCATTTTTACAGTTCCTATATTAAGATTCATAGATTTAGGTTGCCAAGTAGTCTGAATGCTCACTTGTTCTTTTGCATTTTATTATCCACTCTAGCATAGGTGAGGCTAAATTTAGAGGCAAAATATATTTTGTATCTTGCTGTTAATTCATTTGTAATTGTAGTCCTCCAACTGA
This sequence comes from Cabassous unicinctus, assembly GCA_029593785.1. Lineage (NCBI taxonomy): Eukaryota > Metazoa > Chordata > Mammalia > Cingulata > Chlamyphoridae > Cabassous > Cabassous unicinctus. The sequence continues at coordinate 5,354 of JAQZBX010062503.1, forward strand.
GGTGAAACAACTTGTTGTTTCTCAGAATCTTCCACTTGTGTGAATGATCATGGGGAAGACAGAACAAGCTAACCTATATACATCAATGGGCAATGTAATAAAGAATTATTTTCAAATTCAAATCTACTTCTTGAATAGCATGTATATTAGAACATTTTCATCAAAATTCCTTGACAGAGAAGACATCCATTTTGGTTCTTCATTAAGATGGTGTTTCTTTCAGTGTATAAACTGAATTAATTTGATGTATTTCTTGAATTACTGGTAAGAAGTTTTTCCCTGGCTACCATATATAAAATTACACACACACACTCACACACACACACTTGTTCTTCTTTTACTCTTATGCTTTTATTTCTTCTTAGGAAAGTTTATAGCTAACATATTAAATATTTAATTTCTTATATCATATTCTGTCTCTCCCACTAGAATGCAAGCTCCAAATGGGCAGGGATTTTTATTTATTTTGTTTGTTGCTGTGTACCCACTACCTACAATGTGTCTGGGCTATTACAGGTGCTCAATAAACTATTGTTGGAAACTGAATTCACTGGTCAGTGACACAAACTCTCTCAATTTTGATTTTTTGTATCTGGTTGGAGTCACAATAGCTCTGGACAAAATGACAGATAAAGATTAGCTGACTCCACTGAGGAATCAGCAAAATGTAATGATCAATGTTTTTCAGATTGGGAGTTGGGCCTTATTTTAAAAGGAAAAGATTAGACACATCAACTATGCATACAGACTTAAAATGCAGTATATCTTATGGCAACTTTCTTTCTTTTTAAATTGAGCCTTTCATGAGTCTAATTTTAATGGTTAAAAGTCATAATATAAAAAACTCACACATTTGAAATCTGACTTTTTTCCCCACAAAGACACATTCACATAATACTCAAGGAAGTTCTTTTAAAAAGTATAATTTTTGTTTTATGGAGTATAAGGAAGCTATTTCCAGGTATATAAGATAAACTTATATTTAAACATCAAAAGATGAAATCTCTGGATATGTGCCTATTCAAATTTAACTCACAGCACAAATCTATAAACCTCTTTCCTTAAAACAAAGGAAGGACTGTCAATGATGCAAGATTAAGAAATTGAGTTCTGCAGAATTAGGTACAGCTCCATTATGAAATGAAATCTTGGTAATTGAATCAAACTCATACCATAGAGAACAAATTAAAGTTATAATGTGTGCTGAAGTCAAATTTAAAATAAAAATGGAAATTACTGTTTTACTGTTGCTGATTTTTTCAGGATAAAGAATTTAGTATGTAGAATTTAGACAACTAAGAAAATAGCACCATTTATAATGAACTTGCTTGACATTCATTTGTTTTTCACATACATTTGCAGTAGTTTTATCATAATTTGGAGTTTCTCAAATGCTCATAGAGCTACTCTTGAGAAAATTTCCATTCTACTGAAGGACAATTTTTCACTTAATTAGGGAGTTTACAACCGCTTTCTTCATAAAGATTCAGTAATTAAAGAATTTTTAAAAAACCAAAAACCTATTATTAAAAAAGGAAATGATCCTAGTATACATTCAACAATAAGCTGAGAACAATCTTTACTTCCCTCATTGACATTCTTACAATAATTGTGGGAATTATGGCTTGGTAATAATTCAAGGAGAATGCTTAATGTACACTAGGTTCAAGCAGGACCTGGGTGAGGAAGTTCCTACCAGAGGTGATAAAGAATGCTTGCCTCAACAACCCCACTGCCTTTCCTATTACACGGCAATTAAAGATCTGTGGTTAGCTGATTTATAGACATTCTTTGGCACAAGAGACTCTGTCCATCCTAGAACAAAATTTTCCTGATACAGAAATCATATCAACAGAGATAAAAATAAAGTATTTGTCAAATGAATTTTTCACGTATTAAGATTCTACTCAAAATGTGATGCCCTAAATTCATGCAGAATAAATTATAAAATGACACAATATTTACTTGTATCTTTTCAGTCCGAAATTTAAACTGTCATTTACTTTGATACTATTTAAAGTGTTATTGCTGAATAAACAAGCTTGATTTAAAAACGTGAGTCCCCGAATCCGATTAATATCGTATATGTGTAAGATTGGTTTTTAACTTTCTTATCCTGGTGTGGTGCATCACAGGACTATTACTCTGAGAAGTAACCACTTATTGTTCCAAGAGCAGAGTTTTCCCAGTCTCCCTTTTGCTTTATACAAAATAAGCTTATCGTTTTTCTGGGCTTCCTCCTTGCTTTTATCTCTCTCTATCCTTCCAGTTATATTTCATAGTATTCCAAAGTACAGAACAGAACAATTTCCATGAATGTGCTCTAAGAAGATTACCCACAATTCTCAGCTAAATCATTCCAGTAATACATGTGTGACTAATAATTTGGGGGAAACATTAACTTTCATAGCTAGCTTTGTAGGTTTTACATAATTCTGTTTGGTACCTAATTATTATTCTCAACACTTGGTATATCGCACTAAATCTTTTCTGCCTTTAGGATTGTGGATCTTTCAGTCACACTGATTAAACCACTGTGTTTAGTTTCAAGTGGCACATGTCATGTGGTTTTGTAAAATAACAGACAGGTTTTGTAAGATTTGTAAGGTAACGGACAGGTTTTCAAATTCATTATTGCACTTTCGTTGGCATTAAACATTTTCTAATTATGCTTGCCTTTTACCGAAAATAAAGCATCTGTTTTAATCTAAAGAAATGTATGAACTCAGAAAAGTATGTGAGAGATACAGTTGTTCTCTGCATTTCTGATGAAGACTTACACAGACCTCTGATACTGAAGTACTCACATTGCTGCCTGTATCACCTACGTCTTTTCCAGATGCCAAAATGTTTCATACAACAATCATTATCTATACACAAATTCTTAGCAAGAAATAAAAGACTTAGGAAGGTTTCTCTTACAACATAAGCAGTCTTTTAAGTCATGCCTTTCCTACTCCCCCTCCCAGAACTCCAGTATGAAACAAAAAAATTATATGCAAAGTAATCTCCCAACAGATACCAGAATTAGTCAATGTATGAAAAAATAATACATCTGACCTCAACTCTTCAGCAGTTTTCAAGTATGGGGGTGGGGAATCCTTTAAAATGTTAAGGATTAACATAAACAAGGGTATGAATAAATTAGCCTTGAGGTTAGAAAATCTATACAGCCCAAATTTTCTCCATATTTTTCTTTAGTTAAAAGTTTTGACATGGTAGGAGTCATTTTTTCACTTCAACTGTTCTTGTAAATCCATGTTTTCTTTGTCTTTGATAAACAATTCTGGCATCATTATTTTGCAGCTGCAAAGGAATATGATTTCAGCAATATTGGACACTCTATGCTGTCCAGGGGCTTAGCCGATGGGGAATTTCACATGCTCTCAAATCAGGTATCTGATTTGAGGACCAAAAGGATAGAGAAAGGGTCCAGTACTGACTCATACATCATTTAAAAACCTTTCTTAGTGCTTTAGTGGTCAGAGTATTGAAGGAGAGGGAAGATACCTTCCTCTCTAGCACTTAATGAATCTACCCCTTAATAGACTGGTCATGTACAATAAAACACAATAGTGGTTTGCTTACATTAGTCAGCTGACTTTTCTCCAGTCAGCTCTGTATGCAGGGATGAGATGGACCCTTGAGAATTAGAGATGTGTTTATAAGTAAGAGAGCTTGCAAATTATCCCAACTGCAATAGGACTTCCTTTCAGTGCACCTTGGGTTCTAATAAAAGTATTCCCTCTGTGCCCAATTCTATGCTGTTTCCTGCCATAAAACTCCTATATATGTCACTGGAAACTTCAAGGGCAGAAGTTTCTTGAGAGAAAGGAGTTGAATTAATAACATCTACCTCTCAGTATCAAGAAGACATACAATTGTACATCCACAGCTGCTGAAACCAGAGATGCACCAGAATGTCACAGTCCTGTACACTGGATACATGGAAAGCAGAGTACACATTGGTTGTTTCCTCTGCCCTACAACTTTACCATTTTTATCTTTAATACTCTAGACAAGGCCAGTGTTAGAGAAGAGGAGCCCTCAGTCATTTATGCAGTATGATTAGAAAGGGAGAAAGAGATGTTCTCTCATCTTCAATTGTCTCTTGAAGTGGCTTGTTTGAAATTTCCAACATTAGAGTCTTCCTGAAGTCTGTCTTAAGGAACTGATCATTTGAACCAAGATAGGGAAGTGTTCAGAAGGCCATCACATTAGTTCACCCCCATCCACGGCATCAACATTCAGTGTCGTGTATGTAGACTGGAGATCAGGTAGAGACAGCTGAATGAGCAGTGGATCTGGGGAGCATGGGTTCTCCTAAACCACAGAGAATAGACTACAGGCTGCTCCTGGAATAATAGGGCTGTATCTGAGCCCTCAGCTCCCAAGTTTTAGAGCAGGGACTTAGCAGAAACGTGGATGGATCAAGCCTCACTGTCATCTCATCACTGACTATGATCAGCCCTGACTAAAACCATTTGTCACTAGCAGTAAACCGTCATTTTGCTGATTTGGAGGAGAAAAATAAAAAAAGTATAGCAGTAATATTGGAAATGCTTAAGTAGAGCCCATATTTAGCCAAGTTAATGCTGCTTTTACATTTTACATTTCTACGGATTTTAGTAAAACAATTCATGTCTTTTACTTCAATACTACCCTACTAAATACTTTCTTAAAAGTCATCAGTGGCCTAATAATTGACATATTTAATCACTTTAATTCTTCATTTTCTTTGACTCTTCTTTTTTACATTCTTTCTTCCCTTAAATTTTCTGACACTTCAGTCCCTTTGTCTCTGAAAAGCGGGATAGAGGGCCTTGACTCAAAAGTTTAGTGATTGGAAGGGAATTAAGGCTGCAGGTTACTGCTCTTCTAGGAGTCAGAGGTGATTGCCACAGGGCAATCTAGGGCTGACCACTAAGAAAGCAATTAATTAGACAATTAATTAAGAGTGCAAAGAAAGGGGAGAAGGAGGATTGCCTGCAAAAATTTTCAGAACATATATCTACCCACTAGTTGATAGAGCATAGAAGAGTTTCCTTCTTCCCCATCCACAACTCCAAATTCAAAGTTTATGGAGTTGTTCCACGTTCAACTTCTTAATCTGGTAGGTAAATTAATGCTGCCCTTTTTCTACAGAGAACCATAGGCAATGCTAGGTAAATTATTTCAAGTCTTTATTTTCTGACATTTATAAACAATGTTTCTAATGTTTTCATCAAGGGTTAGTCTTCTCTTTCAAGAGGTTTGGTTTTGAATTCAAAATAGGTGGATTTTTGTGATTCTGGAACATCTCCAAATTCACAAATTCTTCAATGCAAAGTTAAGGGTGTGAAAGGACATGTAAATATTTGGTGACTAGACTGAGTCATTCCAATGGAAATATTCCCCTTCCAGTATTTTGGCATGAACTGAAAATGTCCCAGGCCTGAGCCCTGAGTTTTGATTCAAATATAAAAGATACCAAATGTGTAAGTTTGAAAATATAGGCATCTCTTAATCATCCCCCTGGGCCTATATTTCCCACAAATATCCATTATAAAATGGGAATTTGTGATGGATGTTGTTAGGAGAATATAGTATGGGTATGATATCTGAGAGGAGGCTGGGGTGGGACATAAAGGGAGGATGAAAATATTTTTTTACTACCATGACTTACTAATTTTGGCTGGTAGGGAGCAAGGAATGTTTTTCAGGTTAAGTGGGAATTCCCCATTTCTCTACAGTTGAGTCTCCTGAACTAGTAGTATAGAATCCTAAGACCGGGTGATAGAACCCGATTCTGCTTTTACTAATTGGCTTTTGCTTTTTAATTTCCCTTAATGGGTTTTATAAGAATTATAATTTATAAGTCACTTCATATCCTTTTGAGTCATTATTGTATTTTTGTATGATTTAAACTTTTTGAGGTATAACACACACACACAAAAGTGATGGAATTTTACATATGTATTTACCCATGTAACTACAGCCCAGATCAAGATGTAGAACATCAAGGGCAACACAAGAGCTTCCCTCATGCCCCTCACAGGCAATATCATCCCACCAAGTTAATCATTATTGAGAATTTTATCATAATTACTTCTACTTCTTTTTTTTTAAACTTAATATAAATGGAACTTTATAGTATATATTCACTGATTTCTGTTTTTTTGTTTTTTGTTTTTTTTGGTGGTGTTCAACATTATGTCTGTGAGATTCAGCTATAATGTTGTGTGTAGTAATAGTTTGCTCTTTCTTATCATTGTGTAGAATTCTACTAGGAACATACCACAAATCATTTATCCATTCTACTGCTAAAGAGCCTGTTGGTCATTTCAAGGTGTTTGCTATTATTAATAAAGCTGCTAAGGACATTCTTGTACATGTCTTTTGCAGCACTAATACCCCCATTTTTCTTTTGTATATACTGAAGAGTGGAATTGCTTGGCCAAAAGGTAGGTGACTTTAGTAGATAGTGCCAAACAGTTTTTCCAAACAGCCAGATAATTTTGTACTCCCATCAGAAATATATGAAATAATGAAATGAGCTCTACATCCTTGCTGAAATTTGTGAGATTCAGCTGTCATGTCATGCTGTGTGGGTCAGTAGTTTTGTTTTGTTTTGTTTTGTTTTTTCTTTTTAATTGCTATGGAGTATTCTACTATTACTGTTTCATAATTCATATGCCCATTTTACTTTTGAAGGATGTGTGGGCCCTTATCCTTTATGGGAGGTGCAATGTTAGTTTCCAGTGGCTTCAATTTTCATTTCCTGGGGATATATGATGTTGAATACCCTCTTCACATCCTTTACAAGCAGAAGGAATATCTCTAAAATACATGTGCAATTGGCTCCTCACCACTCTGCCAATGGTCAGTAGTCCTATTGATGTGGTGTGACCGATTTCTTCATGGATGTCATATATCCTGCAGATCTGCATGGCAGCAGCCCCTCTTCAGAAGAGGTTTTGGGCCCTGCTGTCACAGAAGGGCAGTGGCATGATGATCATTCTAAAGGAAGGGCTGAACATCATATTTTCACGGTAAAGCATTAATGGAGCAGGGAAACAAGTTGAGAGTGCATTGGTCCCTTTGCCAAAACAAGTCTTGAGGTGATGTCCCAGCTTTGTTTCTGCTTTGCCAAATCTGAAAAGGGAAAAATGAATTTTCCTTTTGGCCCTTACTGAAGACTGCCTGAATCTTTATTCATGTGCCTTTCTAGTTCATTTGAAACATGATTCAAACAAAATAGAATGTATAATACCAATACCAAAATGATAATTATGGTGGTTATATAGAAAAATTTATAATCTGCTTAATATATTTAAACCTGTAGTGGAACAGAAACAATATTTGGCTGTTTCTGTTCTCTATCATATTTGCCTGAATGATCTACCTGCACTGTGATGGTCACTCTTATATTACCTGCATTGGTAATGTTAGATATTGTAATAAAGCAAAGGAAATATGGAAAAGAATGTCTCCCAGAGGAATGTAAAGTTTACATGAGAAGTGCTCAGTAAAACAAGACACTTAATAGCATGATATAAATAAAATAAATATGCCTTTGTATATTGCTGATGGGAAAACATGCCTTCACATCACTTGTTTCTTAAAGACTTTCTGTCCTAGAAAAATAACAGCTGTAATAACAAGAATAGAGAAATTAAGTAAGACAGGGTGACCATCTGTAATGGTGAATAAGATCTAAGTAGGGAGTGTGCAAACATACAACTGGTGGGAACAGATGAATTCTTTCTTTCTTTTTTTCCTTCTTTTCTAGAATATACATGGCCACATTAGGGGAATTCATATAACCTTAATCAATAGTTTAGCATGAACTAACCCTCACAAAGGATTGCAAACTCTGAAATAAAATTAAAAGCCATCATTATCTTCACTGTATATTCTAAACCAAAATATATGAAAGATGGGCAGCAATATGGCATCTCTGTATTTATGAAGTACTGACAGAGGAATGATGCCATATAAAAGGTTGACTCCCATTCCTATCAACCCTTTCTGACTTTTCTCTAGAATATTGCTCTGGGTACATTCTGACATTCTTCGCTGTCCATAATGGGAACAGGAAAAGGTCACAAGAAGGAAAGCTCTCAAGATGCCCCAGCTTCACACCTGCAAACATTTCTGTAAAGAGCCCATAAACACACTACTTCTCAGAGTAACAATACAACTTGGCATTTCTCTTTTCCAGCTGCCAGGAAGTCAGCCAATACTTTAACAAGTTTATATAAAAGGTTAGGGAAATGACCTATCTTATTGTTCAGTGCTTTCTGTTGAAGTCATCGCCCCTGTGGCTGGTTTTACACATATTGCAACATCAATGGAGAGACACAGTTTTGCTTTAATAAATCCTTTTGGCCTGGATTTTGTATCTGTCATCATTGAATCTTGGCAAAAAATGAAATGAGCAACTCACTATATAGCACTGTGAATTCACTTGTCTAGCTTGTGTATTAGTTTTAAAATACATAGAGAAGAGACAGGATAGGGTCCACCAGAGTTTGGGAAATGTTCTTTGGGGTCCAGGTTCAACAGACACATGTGTACTAAATTCATTAGAGAATCCAAAGAGATATGTAGCTTCTGCCCCACCTATTAAAATATGAAGTATTATTTCTCCTAGGATTCCAGATGCTTTATCGTTGTAGTAAAATTGAAATGCTGCTTTCAAACAATACAAAAAAGTTACCTCTGGAACATTGCATCATCTTTGTATATACTCCATGTAGATTCCTGTATATAAAACTCCAAAATGATTTCACGTACTGCATGTAAACCCAAACCTGAACTTTAAAACACATACACTTATAAATCTCCCTTATATACCAGCTGTGTCTTTATAGCTAAAGTTATAAGACAAAGGCTCTGAAATACTGGGCCCACACTACCCCAAACATATCTGTTTGTTAGATTGTTCTCTCTTTTGGGATATATCATCCTGCCCACATTCAAATGCTTTTCCGTTAAGATAAGCAGAGCAGGTGTATACATTGGAAAACTGCTCTGTTTAATTGTTTTTGTATAATAGAATTTCAGGACTGGAATGGCTTTAGAAGTCAGTTACTGCAGCCCTAAATTGGCTGACTATACATTGGCTTCCCAGGAAAAGTAATGAACATTTACTAAACATGTTCAGAATGCCTTCTTGTGCCTTGAGGTGTCTTTATTAATCCAAATCTAAGCAACACCTGGGACTTACATCGAGCAGATTCAAGAGACGGGTAAAACGATACTTTCAAAGTAGAAAAACCAGATAAGACAATAGACAAGAGGATTTGAGATTCATTTATTCTCTCTTCGACCTTCTCTACCTTTGATGATACATGATGGGACTGGTCAAACATTATAATAGCATTTAAATCGTTTCCCATTTAATAATTTACTTCAGATGAGAGGTGCCAGAAAGGGGAAAATTGTCTTCAAAATCTTGGTATTAATACATAAATCACGTGTGATTTCCTGCGCCCCCCCCAAAAAAAAAACTGATTGCTCATACATTTTCACCTGTCCACATTCTATTCCCAGTTCTTCCCACTATCATTTATGTCATTCTACTAAGAGAACACAAATGGATTTCTGCATAAAATAAACTCACAGTCCTCCCCAAAAGTTCTTAGCAATAACATCCAAGACAAGAGAATAAAACCTTCTCATTTACTGAAAATGTTTAAGTATATGCTCATATGACAGAAATATGGGTTTAATTAGAAGAAAAAAGGCAATAAAAATGCCTTGTAATTTAAAGGGCTGGCAACACACTAGCAATATGACTAGAAACATGATGTGCCCTTTTCAGCACACACACTGACTATGAAATCTGTGCTGCTGGGAGCCCACTGAGAACTACTGACAGATTTGCCTGGTGGGTTCAACACATTTGGGATATATATATGTATGTATGTGTACATATGTGTGTATATATGTAAATATATATATATAAACATATTGGCTACTTCTTTTACAGTTAGTTTTTTAAATATATTTTTATTGAAGTATATCATTCATACATGAACATGCATAAACAATAAGTGTATAGTAATGGTTGTGAACTTAAAAAATAAACATGCACAACATCATACAGGCTCTCATACATCACCCCTCCACCAACATCTTGCATTTTTGTGAAACATTTGTTACAAACTATGCAAGAACATCGTCAAAATATTACTACTAACTATAGTCCCTATCTTACATTTGGTGTATTTTTACCCCAGCCTATTTTTTCAAAATATATTTTTATTACAGAGGTTGTGAACTTGCAAAGCAATCATGCACATGTGTAGAATTCTCATACAATACCCCTTCATCAACACACCACACTGTGGTGGAATATTTGTTATAGATTGAGATAGTATCACCAGACTATTATCACCAACCATGGTCCATGTGTGCATCTGGAACCCTTTTTTCATATACAGTTAGTTTTCAAAGCAGATTATGTTATTTGAACATATTGCCCATACTGAGGCTAAAAAGGAAAAGGCATGAAGGGACACGTTGGAGAGTAATTTGGATCTCGATTAAAGTTGGAGGAGAGAAAGAATGAGGCATCGTTTATATTCTTTATATAATGAGACAATAAAGGAAAGAATTTCAATAAAGGAAACAATTTGAAGAATATGTATTATTTTGCAGATTCATGATAAATCATGAACTTTCACTGCTTAGTCAATCCACTCAATTGAAGCAAATACCTCCTAATTTCCCCAGGCAAATACGTTTGTGCATATATGTTTATTAAATTATATAGATATATACATATAGGCATGTATATGCAATATATACAGATTGAATTCTCTAGTGCCAACTCTGAATATTATCAAATAAACATTGCAACATTCCAAGACATATATATTCAAAAGCTACATATGTCAGCTCCACCCAAGTAACAGAAGAGACCAATTTTACTATTAACTGAGAAAAGAAAAGGGAATTACTTTGTGGGTTAAGGCAAAGATAATGTTGTTTATTACCATTTACAAAAAGTGAAAGTTTCCCCTAGTATCATAAGAATTGGCATCCTGACCTGTAGTAACAGATGCATAGACCAACCAGGGGTTGGTGGTAAAGTGTGGGGATATCAGTATGATCTTGGGGTTTATATTAAGAGTGTTTATAAATTAAGGTGGGCAATTCTTTAATGGTATCAGGACCTGGAAGACAGGTGAATGGTTCACCCTCTACAGAAATGGGTGAGGGAGAGAATTCTCATCATCAAGTATACCAAACCCTCTTAACATACAAATCAATCAAGAAATGTGCATAGTTTCATAAATGTGTAATATAAAGAACAGAAGATACTGCAACTTAAAGCCATTTAGGGATAACAGGTGAAAAATAAAAACTGAGCACCACAGGAAAGGCACAAGAAGTATATGTGTGTTTTATATACATTTTATATATAAGGTATTTTACTGGCAATTTATTTAAAAACCCAGGATATTACAGGGAAATCATGTGAAACAGGATTTACAATTTGTATGAAACACTTTTTTATAGATTTTGACT
>JAQZBX010062504.1:0-16876 GCA_029593785.1 Cabassous unicinctus
AGGCTGGGGAGGTGACCCCACGGGCCTCCTCGCTGGCACCTGTTAAATCTGAGACACAGGAGAGAGGTGTCAAGGAAGATGCCCGCGTCTTAGGTCTTAGCTGACCGGGCAGACGGGGCCGCGGAAGGGCTGAGCCGGGTGTAAGGAGCTCGGTTTGGCGATGCCGAGACACAGGTGGGCCCCCCAGAGGAGATGCTCAGCCGCCGAGTGTGCGGGGCTAAAGGCCAGGAGAGGTCTTGACGGACACGTGGACCTGGGAGTCTGCAGAACACGCACCTGGCGGCGAAGCTACGAGGCTGGACGCACCACCCGGGAGCACGTGCAGGACGAGACGAAGCGCCAACCCTAACGAGCGCAGCAAGAGGGGCCTCAGAGCGAGAAGGGTCAGGCGAAGAAGTCCACGGAAAGCAGGAGTCAGCGTCACAGGCCAACAAGGTGCAGGCGCATTACTAGGCGGCAGAACCAAATGTGTTTCATGGCTGCCTTGTAAAGAGCTTCGTATTTCCCAAGACTTGGGCCAAGTACAGGAAACGGGATGCGCCGGCCCCCAAGCCGCCCAGGACGGAGAGCTCCAGAGCAGCTGCTCCAGGCAGGTGCTGGCTGTCTGGGGATGTACGGAGGAGCGCACACCTGGAGCCCAGCTGCAGGTGTCCTCGGGGCGCCAGTGAAAGCAACAGGGCTGAGGACGGGGCCGCCGAACCTAAATGCTGAAAACTCCCGAAACCGCGTTTTGCCACTTGCGAAAGGGGCCAAGGGGTACGTCCCCACCGGCTTGCAGAGAAAGGCAGAGGCTTGTTGCAGGTAAGGAGAGGAAAGGGGTCTCCCTGGCAACAGGGAGTTCCATCTCCTGCCCGTCGGGTCCAGCCCAGCCCGGGAATGAGCGAGGCTCCCCCAGCGCCGTCGGGGCGCCTTTGGGTGCGGCTTGGGTTCTCTCTGAGGCACGAGCTTGGACGAGATGGACCTCCAGAACCAGCTCCCACCGAGTCTGGCCCCAGGAGCCGCGAGGCGAAGGCAGCTCTGGATTGTCCCCGGTACCTGGCCGAGGTGGGAAACCTCAGAGCTGCTCCACCAGCCCATTTCACGGAGGGGGATCGGGAGCTGGGCATAAACAAGAGCCCTGCAGTGACCGCCTCCGGGTCCCTCCCCAGCAAGGCTCAGGGCGCGCCAGCAGGACTAGCGAGGCGCAGGGCAAGCCGAGCTTGGCCACGGCCAAGGCCCCAGAGGTCCCCGACTGCACCAGGACCCCGATAAAAAGGGGACGGTCTTAGCACTCTTCCTAGAGGAGAAATGAGAACAAAGCGTGCTCTGGAAGAATAGGAGATTTTTTTTTTAAAGTGTAGGCTGGTAACATTTTCCTGCTTATTTACAAAGCTGCTTTACACAGCGTGGCACTGCCGCCCGCGCTGGGGGCGTACGTGCTGCCCACGCCGGGAGCACCAGCTGCACAGGGGCTCGATACACATGCCCCCTCCCAGCCAGCGCGCCCCCAGCTGGCCGGGCCCACTGGGACATTCCTGGGGCTCATCCCTCCCCAACAACAACTAGCCTTTGCCGCCAGCCCCCCAGGAGCTCAACACTCTACGGCACAGGTGTCCCACACGCTCCCTTAGCCGGTATGATTGTAAACATTCGCTTGTACATTCACACCAGGGAGCCAGTCAAACCCAGGAACATGCCCTTTTGCCTTTCTCGACTTATTCCTCGTGGAAATTAATCCAAGGTGGGGTCTGGCCACGGCAGCAGTGAGCCGTGGCCAGCAAGGGCTTCTGCTTAGCAGGTGCGAGCAGAGCTGTGGCGCCCGAGGACCAGCCTCCATCCACTGGGACCTCCTCTGCCACGGACTTGTTCCCTCCAGGCTGAGCCGAGCGCCCTGCTCCCACTGGGTACCAGGCGCCAGGCTCGGCCACCCTCCCCTCTAGTCAGATATTTCTGGAGATGAATTCAGCCCAGAGCTGACTGCCTCCCCTTTCTCCTGCAGACCTTACACCTCCTTATGGACAACTGGGGAAAGCAAGAGGCTTGCAGCGACACCCAGTAACTCAGCGTCTTCCTTCCTGTGCATCAGTACCTGCCCCCGTCACCCAGCGAGCTGGCAACCCCCAATCCTTGACAGTTAAAGGGCAAAACCTGTGTTGAAGTAACATCCTGGGAACAAATGTAAAAATAGAAACATCAGGAAGCGCAAAAGCGAAGGTTGCCTTGCCCACACGGCTCCGAATCGGGACGCAGAGTCTACATTTGCATCTCTTCCAAATCCACTCGAGCACAGTTAACACGCAGGAGTGGGCGTTTCGCTGCTTATTTCCCCGGTAGCCTAAAAAGCACCGTCACATCCAGGTGCCAGTGCTGACATGCGCAAGAGAGGGTGGCACTGGGAAGCCGGGAGCGCCTCTGCCAGCGCCCATTGCCCACTGCTCCTAAGGAGACCTGAATCCTCGGCGGGCTCTGGGGAGCTGATCTGGCTGGTGCCATCCCATAACCTCAGGCTTCCCAACCAGGCAGCGACATTATTCCCAGCCCCTGGAAGCCCATGCAGTGGCTTCCTGCAGCCCTGGAGGCACCAGGCAGCTTCTGGTTGTAAGGAGGGGATGAGACTCTGGAAAAAAGCGACCTAAGAGCCAAACTAGCAAATGTCTGAGATCTCCTGACTCCGCAGAAGCAGCAGCTATAAGAGAAATGTGATTAAAGCCTTAAGATGAGATCAGTCCCTGCGGCCAAAAACAGCGGAACATTTGTTTTCTCCTGTTAGGTATAATTAGACTCTCTTTTTTAAAAGACACTAGTGCTGGTAGTCATAGCATCGGGAAAAGCTCTGCTTCAATTTGTGGGTTACGGATTCATTTGAAGGATTCAGAAGGATGAGCAATTGTTTAACTATGCTTTTGATGTCTCAAAGCATGTACTGCAGTACACGGATTCTTCACTCAGTCAGATCCAATATTCCCCGTTTTATGATACCTAGTTTTACGATCCTGAAATAAATTCAAATTTATTATAATCTACCTCCACACAATTTCATAAAAAGCAAGATAATGCCCTAACAGTAAAAAAAAAAAAGAAAAAGAAAAGAGAAAAATAGGGGGAAGCAATTTGTGATTAAGTAGGATATGTTTCAATATGTAAATGCCTGGGCACAGAACTGTAGAAGCTGGATAACACAATATAGTCTATTTAATTGAGACTCTGGTTCAAAACTTTTTTTGGTTGATTAAATCATTAATCCTTAGAAACCCTGAGGTGAAAACTACAGAAAGATAATCCTCTTTGAGGACTTTGAAAAAATATCTAAAAATAGTATCAAAGAAGTTACAAGTGAATACTAAATAGTTTGTTTCCAGCTATTTAATACATTGGAGCTCTAGAGTTGTCCATCCACTTACTTAAGATAGTTTATGTGATCTATGTTCTTAATCGAGTAGATGTATTCAATTCCTCTACTCAATTTCTCAGGATTTTCAGCATGTAATTCCATAAAGGAACAGCTGGCATAGAATCAAAGAATTCTGAATCTGAAAATCAACTGCAAAATTTTCCAATTCAATTTCTTCATCTGTTTTATTTTTCTTTTTGTCGTCAATTTCTTCATCTTCGTTCTCTTTTGTTTAAAAAAAAAAAACACACCAAATATGAATGCAATTTTATGGAAAGGTAAAGATTTTGGTAAATTAAAGGTACCAGTTGAAGCAAGCAGCATTTCTTCCCATTCTCCCAGCTTGGCACACCTACTTTAAAACCCTACATGGATGCTCAAAAGGCACGGGGTATCACAGAGCAAAACGCACACTGAACATTGACTTCATTTGCACAGAAGACCTTAAAATCTCTTGACTTTTAAATTTAAATCTGCAAGCTTTGTACAGCAATGTATATTTTTAGAGAACTCCGATTTTCCCTAATTTTACTCATGCTTTTACTTTTAAAATGCAGTGGTTTGCAACAGTCTTCATTCCTGACAATTGCTGGGCTTTGTCATCCAGGCAACTATTACTCATCAGTCAGTGAAACAGAATGAAAATAAAACTGTTCAAATGCCAAGGAAAATACTTCCCCTAAAACGGATGAAATCTGATTAATCATGGTGGGTAAAAAATAATAGAGGGACTATTCAATGACAGAGGGGAAAAAAAATACTCTGAGCTGGCCGTATTAAAAAACTGGCCAAGTCAGTGTCCCTATTATCAAAAGATCACCATCAAAATTATGTCCTTCTAATGGAGCTAAAAGTCATCTACTTTTCTGAAGATATCTGTTTTTATTGTTATTTTTCTTGCATCAAGGAAACCCAAGGCAGCAGTTTGAATGTCACTGTTAACCCTGAGAAGAAGTGAATTCCATGATGGCTTAAACACAGTGCCAGAAAAATGTAAATGTCATCCATCTCGTGAGTACAATGAACCTGAGGGTACATTCTAAACAGTGATATTCTCAACATCTGGTGATAAACAGAGAGAAGTACACACCAGTAGGAAATGTTTCTTAATAATGGGCTGCCATGATTTGATTCAATGATCTTGGGATAAATAGCCTCAGAGTCTGAAAGAATGCTAAAGACGAAGCAGAATATGGCAGGAACTTGTGGGTAGGAAAATGCTTCAGGCCACCTCGAGGCAACCTAATGTAGGAAAAGGCCTTCTGAGAGGGACCGAAGAAGAGAATTTGGAACCATCTGCTCATTCTCCAGGCAGGTTAGGGCTGTGACAGAAGCCATGTGTCTAGCCCCAAAGCAGGAAGGCAAGTGGCGCCCCATGTACCTTATCAGGGTCCCCGATGGAAACTGCAGAGCCAGTGATGATCAGCCAGGCCACCCCCCAAGCTGGGAGGACCAAATGCCCGCCGTGGTTACATCCAGGGGCCTGCCAGATAGCGCCATGTTTCAGGCAGTTAGAGACTATTAATAAAGTAGACCTCAAGTTCAAAACCCTTAAGAGCTAGGTAGGGGGAGTTCTATTGAAAGACCCCAAGAAGAAACCTAAAAAGAATGCTCCAGATTCTAGTAAGGGACGCTACTAAGGCAAAAAGGAAGCCTGATTAGCAGCTGTTTACAGGAAATGCTACTGCTCTGCTGGATTAAAGGAAGGTAAACTAGACCATTGTTCAACCACAATGAGGAGGAGGAGGAGGTACCGACGTGCGCTACAACACGGATGGACCTGGAAAACATCATTTGGAGCCAGATAAGCCAGACACAAAAGGACAAACATTGTATGGCTGCACTGACATGAGAGACCTAGAGTAGGCACATTCAGAGTCAGAAAGCAGATTAGCGGCTAGCAGGAACCGGTGGTAACTGCTAATGGGCATGGTGCTTCTCTAGGGGGTGATGAAAACCTTCCGGAATTAGATCATGTGGATGGCTGTACAACTTTGTGAATAGAATAGAAACCACTGAACTGCAAACTTTAAAAGGGTGCACTTTGTGGCATGTGAATTAGTCAATTTAAAAAGAGAGAGGGATCAGTGTCAGTGCAGATTTTATAGGAGAAAAACCAGTGTTACGGCAAAACTCCATAGTAAGGGGCTTCTAAAGAACCGAATCACAGGAAATCTGTGGTCATATTGTTGCAAGGTTGATGAAAATCCGTCTGAACCATCAAAAAAGGGCACAAGAATAAAGACAGTGAAACTATGACTGCAAACAACTGACCTCTCCCTGGAGAGAAAAGCTCAGGGACCACAAGGCAGCGAGTTCCTAATCAGCCCGTCATCAACCTGGAACACGTAAATGTGCTTTACCGCAGGGCACACTGCCACTGGGCTTTCCTGTTTGAGGGTTAATAGGAAATCTTTAAAAGGGGAAAAAAGTGGTTAAAATCCAGACGTTTTCTCCTATGTGGAGGGAAAAACGAGAAGACGGCTTTATCCTCATCTGTCACCGACTATGACCTTGCAGCTTACTGCGTCTCTGTGCCTTGGTTTACCCAGCTGTGAAAGTAAAACGGTAATAACACGCCTGGGCGCCGTCGGGCTGACGTGAGGGGTAATTAGTGCCTCTGAGGCTGTCTGTGATCCTTGTCATCGAGACAGCCTGCTATTACTACCTTCTCTATTTAAAGAGGTCATGAGATTTGTTGCAAAACCAAAACGGAATGCTTGATCCATTACTTGGCTTTTTTCACTTGATAAACTTTTGGAAGAAACGCACATTCCTATAATGACTTAGATTGTTACTTTAGCCATATCAAATAACTGAATTTTAGAAAGGAAAGGGAAAAAAAGGTTAAACCTTCTTCTCATCCCTTAAGAGTTGAGCAAGCAGGAGTCAGAGTGGCCTGAGGCCACACACAGAGTTAAGGTGGCCAGGGACCATAATCCAGACCCCCTACTTCTGATCCTTCACCTTACAAGCGTTTCCGGCAGTGAAACTGAAAACACATCTCACCGTCGGCACTGCCCTCCGCTGGTGACGGAGATGTTCCTGTACTTTTCAGTTGTGCTTTGGTTTATCTGGCAAAAGGACTCTGTCGTGGGGACCAAGCAGCCCCCTAAAATTGCAGAGCAGCACAATTTGAGCTGGGCATCCGGTTCTCATGCAAACACTCCCACGGGTGATCCCAGAGTCCCCTAAGCACGTGTGCAAATGAGTATGGTCTTGGGCTCTGAGCAACTCTGAGCACAGTCACTTGCGATCACAATTGGAATTAAGGAATCTGGGAACCTTCAAGGTGCTGTGAGGATTCTTTTTATTCCCCCGTAGTTAAGGCTCAGGAATACTGCTGTGATTTCTTATTAAGACACCGAATAACCTTCCTCTAACTCCACAGATATTTACTCAACGCCTATTTAACAAGAACTGTGCTAGTTTTTACGACTTAAACATCTTGGTATTCCTCAAAATCCTTGTGTTTAAGGGGTTTTCAGTCTAGAAGGAAAATTACGACAGGCACACAGAGCGGTGCTATTGCAAGGCAATAAATATCAACTCTTCCTTCTTGGATATACACACAAGATGCTCTCAGAGTTCAGCAGTGGAGAGCCCGCCACCTCCAGAGGCAGCAAGCAGGCAGAATACAATCTTAAAAGTGAAGTGTGAAAGCTGAGTTTTCAGGTTCTGTGCAGGCATCCATCTCAGAGATCTGAAGAATGTTATCAACTCTCCAAGCACACCTCACCTTTTAAACATACCTCACGTGTCTCCCTCTCCTCTTCCCAAGGAGGAGCAAGCTGACCAGCTGCAGATGACAAAGGGCCTCCCGTGGGGCTCAAGGCACGCTGCCCGGGGCATACCAGGGAACCACTACGAAGCTTAGGAAGCCGAGGCTTCTCATCCACATCTCTACCCTTTTCTTTTTCCTCAGTCATTTCAGTAAAATAAGGACAAAATTCAACAAGCAGCCAAATAATTTTACGACGACCACTATTCCAAGAAACCTAAACTGCGCAGAAGCCTGACGTGGTCACTCATCAACTGAAACATGAAAGGATTGGTTTCACAAACGGTAATTTAGGAGTAAATAAAGGTAAATGCAGGAAAGCTGAGGAGAGTGTGTCCTTCCACTTAGCAGCCTCTGAGGGCTTAGCTGAAAACTCCAGATTCTGTAGGAAGCCCGCTGGGGGGTGTTTGGCGTGAGAGGTTCTGGGGCTCTCTAACCTGTTCCAGGTGGAACGGTGTGGCCATTTGATATTATTTATGAATTCCAAAGAGAGATATAGATTATGTTTGTAAACTGGTCTGTTCCTCTAGGCATGATACACTTTGGCTGATTTAAATTCAAAGGCGTTACGTGATTAAATCAAGATTAGGGCTTTGACTCGACCACGTCATTAGGGCATGCAGGGTTGAGTCCCCGCCCCCTGGATGGTCTATATAAATGGAACGCTTAGTCAAGAACACAGAAGAAGCGGATACACAGAGAAGATACACAGAGGGAGAGAGACAGCTCCGTAGTCATGGCAGAGGCTCGGGGAAGAGAGACGAGCCATTCGCCTGACAGTTCACAGCTGACCTTGTGAAGAGAACAGAGCAGCTGAGCCTGGAAAGAAACGAGCCTTGGGAAGAGAGGTGAGCCCTATGCCAGCCTACAGTGGCGATCGGAAAAAGCTGGGACCACAGAGCCTTAAGAGGGAAGAGGAAGGCTGAATCCTCACAGACGTCGCCTGCCATCTTGTTTCAACATGTGGCAACAGAGTTTGGTGAGGAAGTGACCTTGAGTTGGACTCTTTAGGGCCTTGGAACTGAAAGCTTCTGCCCTAAATAAATATCCTTTATAGAAGCCAACAGAGTTCTGGTACCTTGCATCAGCGCCCCTCTGGCTGACTGACACACATGGCATCCGCTCACCTGAGGGCAGCAAGGAAGGGCTTCTTGCAGAAGGCACACACATAATTCCACTAGCAATGCCATTTGCCTCTTTCAAAACATGTCTTCCCAGAGCTACTAACAAGAAACAAAACCAGATAATGTCAAAGAGGTTAATGGCCAAAGGCAAATAAGTACAAAAGATAAAAGGATTTATATGAGAATGGACAATTTATAATCATAGCTGAGTACTGTCGGAGCAGAAATAAATTGATGAGACATAACGCATCATTAGTGCCTGAAACGAGCTGACCGGCCGCATTTGTGACTCAAAGATTATTGATTGTTCTATTCCATAAACATGTTTTTCCCTTGCACTATGAGTGAAAATCTTTTCAGTAGGCTGGCTGTCACTCGAATCGCTGCCTTTTCTCTTCATGTTCCTAGTTTTGATGAATTTTGTGTGGTTTTGTAGGTGGGCTTTTGTTATAAGCCATTTCAAAACCATCCGGCAAGCAGGGGCAACAGGCTTCACCCAAGATGTGCCCACCCGACCTCCTGGTCCTTGCCTCACAGGTGACAGCAACTCCGTCCTCCCAGGTGATCCGGCCAAAACCGGGAGGCCCCCTGGCGCCCCTGCCCCTCACACCCTGTGTCCATCTCTCAAAGCGGATTTGCCCACCAACGTCGCCACAGCAGAAAGCTCCCTCGCCTGGGTGACGGCAGAAGCCTCTGCTTCCCCTCCAGGCCTCTGGACTGGACGGGACTGTATCCCCCACAAAGACATTTCAAGTCCTAGCGCCCAATCCTGTAGCCGTGAATGCATTGTAAGTAAGATCTTTAGAGCACACCGACGTAGGCATAGTGGGGGTCCCAGGAGGAGGAGAGAAACGGGCAGAGAGATATTCAAAGAAATAACGGCTGACAAGCTCAACAAACTCCCAAGGGGTTCAACCCACACAGACTCATACCATGCCAACCACTGTGTACCAAAGTAGAGAGAATTCTGGAAACTGCAGAAGAGAAGCAACGTGCCACTTAAGCGGGGCCCTCAATAAGATGAAGTGCAGATTTCGCATCAGAAACCACGGAGGAAAGACAACAATGTGGAGACATATTTAAAATGCTGAAAGCAGAAGGCTGTCAACCAAGAATTTCATATCTGACAAAACAGTCTTTCAAAATGAGGGCGGGATCAAGACAGCCCCAGGCCAACAAAAGCCGCGGGAGTCCGTCACCAGCAGACCAGCCCCCAAGAAATGCCGAAGGCAGTTCTGCAGGGCGAACGGGAAGGACAGTGGACAACCGGCTGCAGCCACGGGAAGAAACAAAATCTCTAAACGCAGTGACATAAGTAAATATAAATATCAGTGCCACTGTATTTGTCACTTGTAACCCCACTTTTTACTTCCTACAGGCTCTAAAAGGCACATGCATAAAATGTAATGATAAATCTATGGTCTTGGACTCACGATGTGTAAATATGCAATTTGTGACAAGAGCTGAATAACGGTGGGGAAGGAGCGTTACAGGAACATAGTTTGTACATACTATTTTTTTATTTTATTTTAAAGATTTATTTATTTATTTATCCCCCCCCCTTGCTGCTTGTGCTGCTGTGTCCATTCACTGCGTGTCTTCTCTGTGTCTGCTTATCTCCCCCTTGCTGTGAGGTCCTGCTGCATCAGCCCACGGCGCCGCGCGGGCCGGCCTGCCCTCACAAGGAGGCCCCGGGAAGCGAACCCGGGGCCTCCCACATGGTAAACGGGGGCTCTATCCATTGCGCCACACCCGCTTCCCTGTACATACTATTGAAGTCAAGTTGGCACCAGATCACCTGAGATTGTTATAGATTTAGGATTGCACACTTAAACCCCATGGAACCCATAAAAAGATATCAGAGAATATGCAAACATACAGGGAAAGAAAGCAGAGCACAAGGCACCAGGGCTGTGGGGCAGGGGCAATGGGAATTAATGTACAATGAGCAGAGGGTTTCTCTTTGGGGTGAAGTGAAGGTTCTAGTAACCGATGGTGCTCAGAGTCCTGCAACATCGTGAATGCGACTAACCCCACCGAGTGGTATCTGAGGGAGGGGTTGGGATGGATGGGAGAGTTTATGTCGTATACATGTTTCCACAATTTTAAAAAAAGAAACAGAACCTAAAGAGATAATGACAATTCAATGCAATACATGACACTGGATGGGATCTGAGAATGGAGGAGAAAAGGCTCAAAAGGACAATATTGGGACATTAGAATAAATTGTAATAAGGAATGTAAGCTTTATTTCAATGTTAACTTTTTTCAGCTTGATAACTGGACTTACGGTGACTATATAATTGAAAATCCCAGCTCACAGGAAATATACATGAAAACATTATTTACTCAAGAAGGATTATTGTGCAACCTTCTCCCCAATTTTAAGATAGAGAGAGAGATCATTGATAGATGGAATGATGTGACAATGGTGGCAAGATGTTAAAACTGCTGGATCTGGGTATTTGGGGGTGGGTGGGGTTATGCTGGAGTTCTCTGCATGGAGTTCATATTATTTCTGCAACTGTCCTGTAAATTTGAAATTATTTCAAAACAAAAACTAGAATCAATGAAACCAAAAGACAGTTCTTTTAAAAGAGGAATAAAATAGACTTTTAGCTAGACTGAAAAATAAAATAAAAAAAAAAGAGAGAAAGGATGCAAATAACTAAACTCAGAAATGAAAAGGAGGACATTACTACCAACCCTGCAGAAATGATTATAAGAGGACACTATGAACTGCACACCAACAAATTAGAAAACCTATTTGAAATAGACAAATTCCTAGAAACACACAAACTACCTATATTGACTCAAGAAGAATTCTTCTAGATTGCAACAGACCAATAATAGGAAAAGAGATTGACTCAGTCATTGAAAACCTCCCAATAAAGAAAAGCCCAGGAACTGATAGCTTCACTGGTGAATTTTACCTGACATTCCAAGATGCATAAATACCAGTCCTGCTCAACATCTTCCAAATATGGAAGAGGAAAGAACACTTCCTAACTTATTCCATAAGGACAAAGTCACCCTAATACTAAAACCAGATAAAGATACCCAAGGAAAAAAAAATTACAGACCAATATCATACTTGCAAATAGAATCCAACTGCAGATTAAAATAATTAAATACCACAATCACGTGGGTTTTATTCCAGGTATGCAAGGGTAGCTCAAGATAAGAAAATCAATGAATGTAATATATCTCATTAGAATGAATGAAAAAAAAAAAAAACATATGATCCTACAGAATGGGATAAAATTGACACAGAAAAGGCATCTGACAAAATCTAGTACCACTTGGTGATAAAAGTACTTAGAAAACTAGAAATAGAAGGAGACTTCCTCAATGTGATAAAAGGTATATATGAACAACCCACAGCTAACATCATATCCAACAGTGAAAGACTTAAGGTTTTCCCCCAAATCAGGAACAAGATATGGAGGTCACTTTCATCACTGCTTTTCAAAATTGTACTGTTATTTCTTGCCAGAGTGATTAGGGAAGAAAAAGAAATAAAAAGAAGAAGTAAAACTTTCCCTATGGGCAGATGACATGATCCTATATAGAGAAAATCCTGAAAAATCCACAACAAAGCTACTAGAGCTAATAAAAATATTCAGCAAAGTGGCAGGGTACAAGATCAATATGCAAATTTCAGTAGTGTTTTTATATACTAATAATGAACACTCTGAAAAAAAATTCCATTTACAACAGCTACTAAAATAATCAAATATATAGGAAAAAGTTTAACTAAGGATGTAAATGAATTATACACAGAAAACTACAAAACATTGATAGAAGAATTCAAAGAAGACCTAAATAAATGAAAGACCTAAATAAAATAGTGTTTGTGGACGGGAACACTAATTATTATTAAGATGTCAATTCTACCAAAGCAATTTGCAGATTCAATGCAATCCCATTCAAAATTCCAACACCCTTCTTTGCAGAAATGGAAAAGCCAATCATTAAATTTATATGGAAGGGTAAGAGGTCCCAAATAGCCAAAACCATCTTGGAAAAAAAAAGAAAAAACAATCCTGGAGGACTCACCCTTTAATTTATTACAAAGCTACAATGATCAAAACAGCATGGTAATGGCACAAGGACAAACATACAGACCAAGGGAATTGAATTGAGAACTCAGAAATAAAGCCTCACAGCTATGGCCAACTGAATTTTCACAAGGCTGCAAAGTCTTGTGAAATAGAATAGTCTCTCCAACAAATGGTGCTAGGAGAACTGGATATCCATACACAAAAGAATGAAGGTGACTCCTACTTCACACCATATACAAAAATTAACTCAAAAGGGATCAAAGACCTAATGTAAGAACTAAAACTACAAAACTCCTAGAAGAAAACATAGGGACCTTGTGCTAGGCAACAGTTTTTCAGACTTTACACAGAAAGCACAATATCGGTTTCTTAGATTTTACACCAAAAGCACAAGCAAAAAATACATATATACAGTTTATACATAGATAAATGGAATTTCATCAAAACTGAAAACTTGTTCAAAGAACTTCATCACAAAGGTAAAAAGAATCTACAGAATGGGAGAAAATATTTGGAAACCATGTATCTATCTGATAAGAATATATAAAGAAATCCTACAACCTAACAATGAAAACACAAACAACCAAATTAAAGAAGGTCAAAAGACTCGAATATACAAACATTTCTCCAAAGAAGAGACATAAATGGCCAATAAGCCCAAGAAAAGATGCTCAGCAATCATCAGCCATTAGAGAGATGCAAATCAAACCACAATGAGATACCATTTCACACCCACTAGAATGGCTATTATCCAAAAAGTGGAAAAGGAGAGGATATGGGAAAATAAGAACACTTATTCATATTGAAGGGAATGTAAAACAGGGCACCCACTACAGAAAATAGTTTGGTGGTTCCTCAGGAAGTTAAGTTTAGAATTACCAAATGGCCCAGCAATCCCACCTCTAGGTACATTCTCAAAAGAAATGAGAGCAGGGATTTGAAGAGAGATTTGCACACCGATGTTCATAGCAGCAGTATTCACAATTGCCAAAAGATGGAAGCAACCCAAGTGTCCATGAACAGAAGAATGGGTAAACAAAATGTGGTAGGGCCATAGAACGGAATATTATTTAGCTGTAAAAAGGAATGAAGTTCTGAGTCATGCGACATCACAAATTCACCTTGACGATATCATGTTGAGTGAAACAAGCCAGGCACAAAAGGCCAAATATTGCATGATCTCACTGACATGAAATAATGAGAATAAGCAAATTCAGAGTCAGAAGCTAGGAAACAGGTTACCAGGAGCCAGATTAGTGACAGGGAATGGGAAGTTCATGCTTACCTGGTACAGAGTTCCTGTTTAAGATGATGCGACAGTATTGGTAATGGGCGGTGGTGAAGGTAGCCCAGCACTGTGAATGTAATTATCACCACTGAATTATATATTTCAATGCGATAAAAAGGGAAATGTTCAGTTGCATATATGTTACTAGAAAAAATTTTAAAGACATAGGACCATATAACACAAACAGTGACTCTAATGTGAACGGTGGATTATAGTTACTAGTATAATTGTTATAATATTGTTTCATCAATTGGAACAAAGATTCCACACTAACGCAGTGTTAACAGGGAAAGGTGTGTGTGGGGAAGGGTATTGGGAACTCTGTATTTTCTGCATGATTTTTCTGTAAACCTACTTCCAAAAATAAACTTTTTTAAATAATGAAAAAAAAAAAAAAAGAAGAAACTACCACTTACTAAATTTCGGTTCAAATTAAAGATAACATTCATGAATATCTGAAAGGGGTATTAAAATATTCCGCCCTTTTCCAACTACATATCTGTGAGGCTGGATTTTCTTCAGATCTTTCACCGAAACAGTACAGTACAACAGATCAAATGCAGAAGGAGCTATGAGAATCCAGCTGGCTTGTATAAAACATTAAACATTAACGAGATTTGCAAAAATATGAAACAATGCTACTCTTCATTTTTTTTGGTTTGGGGAAATATATCATAAAGAATATGTGTGAACATGAAGTGGATTCATTATTGCTATTTTAAAATAAATTACTGAATAAATATGTTAACATTTCTCAGTTTAAATTTCAATGTAATAAATATCGACAGCTGTAACCCACATAACTAAAGCTCATCGGGGTCCTCAATGATTTTTAACAGTAAAAGGATCCAGGCACCCACAAGTTTGAGAACCTTTGAATTACGAAAGTTATGGCAGGACCTGGGATTGTCTTCACACACCTACCCAGTGGGGCACCTGAAGGCGAGGGCTGTGCTTTTTCATTTTTGTACCTACTACCAAATACAATGCTAGACACGTAAATACAGCTTTATTATCCTCCAGTGAGGAAGGTCAGAAGCCTAAAACAGGTGGGTCACCCAGGACAACTAACAAAAGGATGATGAACGGAAAACACCCATCCCAAAAAAAACAGAATATCTACAACTGCAAGCAAGACAGTTCCATCCGTCTGCCTCATGGGGTCTAAGGCCCTCTCAGTCGGAAGCACAGTGAGCATCACCATCCCAAAATCCTCAAGGTTGAGGGATGAAAAAACACAAGAGAGGAATGCAACTGTGGACTAAAGTAGAGTTATTTTTCTAGCAATGGAAGAACTTGCAACGTTGACATAAAGGCTGTGGCCACCAGAGGTTCTGAGGGGAGGGAGAGGGGAGAATAGGTGTAACATGGGGCATTTTTGGGACATTGGAATTGTTCTGCATGACACTGCAATGATGGATACAGGCTGTTACACATTTTGACAAAACCTGTAAAATTGTGTGGTGCAAAGTGTAAAGCATAATGTAAACTACAGACCATGGTTAGTGGCAATGCTTCACTATGTGCTCATCAATTGTAACAAACGTACCACACTAATGAAGGGTGCTGTTAATGTGGGAAAGTGTGTGTGTGTGGGTGGGGGGGTGGAGTATATAGGAATCCCCTATATTTTTGATGTAACATTTAGGTAATCTAAGGCTCCTTGAAAAATAAAGAAAAAAGTGCTTAATAAAAATAAAACCGGTGGGAAGGACTGCATGCCTTCCAGCACCTCTAGGAGAGAATCTTCCCCTGCCTCTGCCACCTCCTGGAGGCTGCCCATACTCCTTGGCCCGTGGCTCCACATTCCAACAGCTGCTTCCATCGCCACACCTCCCCTGACTCGGAACATCCCGCCTTCCTCTTACAAGGACCCTACGGATGGACCATCCAGGAGAATCTCCCAACTCAAAACATTTAATCCAATCACCTCAAAGCCCTCCTGCCACGCCACAGAGCCCAGGGATTCTGACACAGACGTCTCTGTGGGGTCGTTATGGTGCCGAGATCATCACGCACAATGATAACACAATAAAAAACAGAGAAAAATAGCCCACCATTTCCCTTGGCTTTGAAGATTCTCTGGACCAGGATGAGAAAGAAACAGAACAACGCTGACCTCTGGAGGGCAACTGCGTGTCTTAGACAGAGGTGGGGCGGCTGCATCTATTCTGTTCCATCAGCAAACACTCACGTGGCCTAGCTAGGTGCCAGGTACCCTTTAGTGCTTTCCAAACATTAGCTCATCAATCTCAGAACAATCTAGACCACTTTGCAGTTGCGGACACTAGGCACAAAGAGGTCAAGTGACTTGCCCAAGGTCACACAGCTAGTAATTTCAGGGTTGGGGGTTGTATTAGTCAGCCAAAGGGGCGCTGATGCAAAATACCAGAAATCGCTTGGTCTTCATAAAGGGTATTTATCTGGGGTAGAAGTCCACAGTTACCAGGCCATAAAGCGTAAGAGTTTCTTCCCTCACCAAAGTCCATTGCCACGTGTTGGAGCAAGACAGCTGCCGACGTTTGCCAGGGTTTAGAGTTCCTGTCTTCCCGGGGCTCTGTGAATCTCCGGGCTCAGCTCCTCTGGTTCCTCCACAAGGTCAGCTATAGACTGTGAGGCTCTCTAGGCTTTGCCTCTCTCCACAAGGCCAGCTGTAGACTTTCAGGTGAACGGCTCACGTCTTTTCCCAGGGCCTTCTTTCCTTCCTCACGACCAAAATCTCTGACTTTCCAGGGCTCCAGCTCAAGACTTTCAGAACCACTACAACGCTGTCCTTTGCCATGCCTTTTATATTTGGGGTGGGGCTCAACCAAGGGATGGGGCTCACCGCCCTACTGACGTGGCCCAGTCAATGCCCTAATCATAATTCAATCATGCCCAGATTAACAGACCAGTATACAAGCAAGATCCAATATCGATTTTTAGAATTCATAACTATATCAAACTGCTACAGAGGGTGTTTAGAGCCAGGCTTTAAACCCAAGTGTTCTGGCTCAGTGTCCGTGCTTTTACCTTCACTACGTAGCGTAGAAGGACTTACCACTATTACACCTTCTAGACTTCCGGCATTCGGCCCCATGCACATGTATCACCAATCTGAAAAATCAAAGACTGCTGCACAATCAGCTGTCTCCAGAAAGGAGAGCTAAAAGGATGCTGTACTTGGTCCTTCCTGAGGGCCCCGGTTCCTTCATGTGGAGGAATAAAGTCAGGGGTATCATTCGTTTTTTTTTTTTTTAAAGATTTATT
>JAQZBX010062505.1:0-16918 GCA_029593785.1 Cabassous unicinctus
AAAAAAACCCAACGACTAAGAAAGACATATAAAAGTGTAAGATCCAAAATGTGAACCATAATGTAAACCATTGACTATGGAGAGTAGCAATGCTTCTATATTTGTACATCAATTGTAACAAATGCACCATCTGCATGTAAAATGGTATTAATAAAGGAGAGGGAAAATGTTGAAGGGCATTGGGTATATGGGAATAACCTGTATTCTCTATGTGACTTTTCTGTATCCTAAAGCTTCTTTGAAGATAAAATGAAAAATAAGACACTGGGGGCATATATAGAAGAAAATGTCACTGTACATACAAGACAACAGATGTTATAGTGATAAAAGACACAATGTGCAATTTTTTAAATAATTTCAAATTGTTTAAAATGTTTTATATTTTATTGCTTATTTTTTACATTTTTATTTCATTTTCTTAGTAATTTTATTCAATTATTTTGTTGGCTTCATTTTTGGAGAGGTTTTAGATCACAGAAGGGTCACAGCAGTGGCAGGACAGGATCACTGATATGGGGTGTCAGTGATGTAGGGACACATGGGAAAGGGGTCACCTGGGGCATGCCTCTAAGACAAGTGAATATGATCAAGTGTCCATGGGGCCTAGTATCAGTGGGTGGAGATCCACACAATAACTGAAAGAATATTGGATTCCTATCCAGGGGAGTTCTGCTACATTCTCTAATAGGACAGCAAGAATCCTTGAAGTGCAAGGGTGATGTCTAGTGAAGGAAGACAGGCCATTATGCCAGGCCCTTGACATTGATGATTGTACTTATGAGGTTTTTCTTATGAAATTGAACCTTAGCCTGGTATTATATGTTACCTAAGAGTTATCTCCTGAAAGCCTCCTTGTTGCTCAAATGTGGCTTATCTTTCAGCCAAAGTCAGCATATAAATGCATTACCTTTCCCCCAGCATGGGACGTAACTCCCAGGGATGAGCCTTCCTGGCACCAAGGGATTATTACCAAGCACCAATTAGCAATCCATCTGGAAAAGACCTTGACCAAAAGGGGAAATTGGTAAATACAAAAGATTTTTTATGGCTAAGAGATTTTAAAGTGAGTCAGGAGGTCATTCCACAGGTTAATCTTATGCAAGTCTTAGCAGGATCTCATTGACTGCCACAATAAACAATGCCTTATATAGTGGGGCTCCTGAGGGCTCTAGAGAAATCCAAAAACTATAAGCAGGGCAGACAGCTCAGGAATTCAGCACCCTGTCAGTGGGCTTTACTTTGGAATTTATGCTCCCCAGTGTAACAGAGTCAGACTCATTTATAGGTTCTTTACACATGGCTTTTCTGCCCCTTGAATTTGAACCCATAATTAGCACTATACTTTATAAATATATGTCCCAGAGACTTAAATCTTTGGTCTGTCCATGCGCCAGTTGAGTCCTGAATCTTAGCAGAGTTGCAACACCTACTCTCCAGTTCATTGGGCTCACCCAGGACAACTAACATGGAAGAAGGAAAATAGGTGTAATATGGGGGCATTTTCAGGACATTGGATTTGTCCTGCATGACATTGCAGTGACAGATACAGGCCATTGTATATTTTTTCATATCATACAAAATTTTGCAAGACAAAATAGAAGGTATAATGTGAACTGTAGTCCTTGATTAGTAGCAATGCTTCAATATGGGTCTATCAATTGTAACAAATGTACCATACTAATAAAAGATGTTGTTAATGTGAAAAAGTGTGAGAGGGGGAAGGAGTGTTATATTTTTTATGTAACATTTAGATAATATAAATCTTCTTTAAAATAAAAAAAAATTATGATTAAAAAAATGCTTTTTAACTATAGGTTGTAACACAATAGTAAAAGATATATATATAATTATACCAAGGACAGCTTTTCAAATATAGCCTGAGATCTCCTAAATATAAGTCTCATACTCCATTTTTCTTGGATCTTATGTATTAAAGAAATGGCCAGACTCCATTCATTCATGTTTGTTTGTTTTTTCCCTAAAAAGTTAAATATTTTTAAAGGAAAATTGATATTTTTAGGGGATACTTATACTAATTATCCTTAGCTACATAAAAAGGTACATATATATATATCTTTGCTGCTGTTACCAATAGCACATATAGCAAACAGTGTCTTTTAATATATTCCTTATGCAGAGAACCCTAGATTTGTAAATAGTAAACGTGTTTGATGGAGAAAAACTTAAAAAATAGTCATAATTTCTTCAGTGTTTGTTTCCTCTTGTCACCCATCCTATGAAAATATAGGAAATTTACTCAGATCAAGGAGATAAAGAGACATCACAATCTTGACTGATAGGAGCATACACTCAGAGCTTCATTCATAAATATAAACCATGATATTATTTCTGCTGGTGCAACAACCCAAATAGACTGGTATTCCTTTAGAAATGAGTAACAGAAAATCTGTGCAAAACCTGTTACATATCACTTCAGACTTATGTTATTTTGTAAAGTGGCTTACTTGATGAAACATAAATGTGTACCTAGATCTAATGTCTTATATTTCAAGTTACAAAATATTATATACATATATAATTTTATCTAGTTTTCACAGAGGTTTTAATAAACAAGAAAAATCTATAAAATTATCTTGAGGTCTCAGCTTAAGAGAGATTTACTCTGATTATATCTCCTTTATTTCATCCAGATTAAAGATGATATCACAGTGATAAATTCTTGCTTTGCAAGTCAGTATGTCTGGGGTACCTGAACAAGGCCAGTAACATAACAGGAAACCAAATGTTTGTTTATTGAGGAAATGAATGAATGAATGAATGAATGCCACAGGTAATTAAATGAGTTCAGGGCTTTGTGCTGTGTCATTGATGATATAGTGCTCAGTTCACTTTCCAGAAACAGAGAAAGAGAGAGACAGAGAGAGAGAGAGAGAGATATTAAGGCCAAAAAATGAGTAAAATAAAAAAAATTTAGAACATTTAAATGAGCATTTCTGATTTCTTTTCTAAGGCCTTCTTTTGATCCCCAAAAGGCATTTTGTTAAAGCTAGTCAGGCAGTTGCTTCCCTAATAAAGATCTACTAATATTTTATAGAGAGTTTGAAAACATTGGTGAAAATATTCATAATGACAAATATATAAAATAATGATTCTATGGAGGTTGACTTCAGTCCACTTATTTAACATCATTATTTAAAGTAAACTAATATAAATAATCTTACAGAAGTGAAATTTAAACACTGTGAAATAGAGACTTTTTTAAAACAAATCAATTTTGTTGATACATATGGTACTTTTAGGTTAGGCGGTGCTGGTTTGACAGGGGGGTGAGTGGGGAGGGTGGGTTAGACTGTCCGTGGAACTGGGGGAGGGCTGGGGGAGGGAGCAGGTGAACACTGAGGATTGGTGGGTACGATGTTTGAGGATTGGTGGGTACAATGTACAATGAGGATTGGTGGGTACAAACTACAATGTTTGGAGTGCTCTTTTGGCAATATGGCAAGTGAGGGTTGCTGGTTTGGGGTGTTGTATGTGGGGGACATTTGGGACAGGGCGCACCTGGGGCAGGCTTCTAGGGAGTGTGTGAGTGTTCAGCTTGCCATAGTGTTATATCAATGGGTGGAGACCCACATAATGAGCAGCAAGGTGGTGACTCCCATCCTGGGGAGGCCCACTATATTCTCAAATAGAGGGGCAGGAGAGTCACAAACCCCTCCCAATTAGAAGTGGAGTGGATATCACCAACCCAGAATCCTCAGGATTGGGGAATGAACTGTGGACTAAAATAGACTTACTGGTATTCTACTATAGACATTGTGATTGTAACAATGGAAAAATTTTATCATTGATATGGAGGCAGTGGCCACTGGAGGTTCTGAGAGCAGGAAGAGGGAAAAACAGGTGTAATATGGGAGCATTTTGGGGACTTGGGTATTGTCCTGAATGACATTACAATGGCAGATACAGGGCATTATAAATCTTGCCATAACCTACAGAATTGTATGGGAGAGAGAATAAACTACAGTGTAAACTTTAATCCACGCTTAGTGGCAATGCTCCAAAATTTGTTCATTAATTGCAATGAATGTACCTCACTAATGAAGAATGTTGTTAATGTGGGAAAATGTGAGAGATGTGGTAGCAGGCATATGGGAATCACCTATATTTTTTATGTGACATTTGTATAATCTAAGTAGCTTTAAAAAATAAAATAAATTAAATAAATTAAAAGCATAAATTCATTCAAAGTGTACAATCAATGACATTTGTTATAATCACATGGTTGTGTAGTCATCACTTCAATCATTAAAAGAGCATTTTCATTATTCTGATAATAATAATAAAGCAAAAAATAGACAAACAAACAAACGAAAAACTCATCACCTCTTGAACTCTGTATCCTTCCTCTGCTGTACATAGCTGCTATTCTGTTTCCTTCTCTATAGTCTATTTGTATTTGTGTTTTGTAAAAACTAGTTTTATAAATGCAATATTACCCATATTTGTATTTCAAATAAAGTTTCACTGTTATACTATGTTATGTTATCTTTTTTAACTTTCCTTCTAATAATATACATGTCCTTAGACTTTCCCTTTCAACAACTGTCATACTCATATAATATCTCTGCTAAGTATGAACACTATGATGTGCTTTCACCATTTATATTCATTTCTAATGATTTACAAACTTTTTACCAATTCTATGCAGATTAACCCTCAGCTTTACATTCTCTACCCTCATTCTATTTTCCGTTGACCTATATGTTAATTATTAACTCCATGAGTTTACACTATAGATTTTGTTCATAATAGAGCAATCATACGGTTTTTGTCCTTTTGTATCTGGCTTGCTTCACTCAACATAATGTCCTCCAGTTTCATCCATGTTGTCATGTGCTTCAGGACTTCATTTCTTCTTACAGCTGCATAATATTCCATTGTGTGTATAAACCACAATTTGTGTATCCATCCATCATTTGATGGACACCTGGGTTGTTTCCATCTTTTGGCAATTGTGAATAATGCCCTTATGAACATTGGTGTGCAGATGTCTATACATGTCCTTGCTCTCAGTTCTTCTAGGTATGTATCTAGTAGTGGTATTGCCAGGTACATGGAAAGTCTATATTCAACTTCCTTAGGAACCGCCAAACAGTCCTCCATTGTGGCTGTACCATTCTACATTCCTACCAACAATGAATAAGTGTTCCTATTTCTCCACATCCTCTTAAACACTGGTATTTTTCTAACTTTTTAATAGTGACCATTCCAATAGGTATGAAATGATATCTCATAGTTTTGATTTGCATTTCCCTAATTGCTAGTGATGTTGAATATTTTTTTCAAGTGTTTTTTCACCACTTGTATTTCTTTTTTGGATAATTGTCTATTCAAGTATTTTGCCCATTTTTAAATTGGATATTTTTTCTTTATTGTTGAGTTGTAGTACCTCTTTATATATCATGGGCATTAAACCCTTATTGGATATGTGCTTTCCAAATTTTGTCCCATTAAGTCTGCTGTCTTTTCACACTTTTGACAAAGTCCTTAAAGGTGCAAAAGTGTTTAATTTTGAGGCCGTCCCATTTTCTATTTTTTCTTTTGTTGCTCTGGCTTTTGGGGTGAGGTTTAAGAAACTACCACCTACCACAAAATCTTGAAGATGTTTTCTTACATTTTCTTCTGGGAGTTTTATGGTTGTTGCTTTTATATTTAGGTTCTTAATCCATTCTGAGTTAATTTTTGTATAAGGTGTAAGATAGAGGTCCTCTTTCTTTCTTTTGGGTATGGATATCCAGTTCTCCCAGCATCATTTGTTGAATAGACTGTTCTGACCCAGCTGGGAGGGCTTGAGAGCCTTGTCAAAAATGACTTGACAGTAGATGTGAGGGTCTATTGTTAAGTTCTTGATTCAGTTCCATTGGTTAATCTGTCTGTCTTTATGCCAGTACCATGCAGGCAGGAATAAATACATTTCAATTCTACAATTTAATGAGGCTTGATAAATGTAGATACACATGTCATCAACAGCCTAATTAATATGTAGGATATTTCTCTCACTCCAGAGAGCTCCCATATGCCCACTTCACTTTGTCCCCAATCCCAAAACAAGTCATTGTTATGCATTTATCACCAGAGATCAATTTCAAGTTTTGTTCTTAAGCTTTTTATAAATGAATTCATACATTATATACTGTTTTGTGTCTGTTTTCTCTTATTCAATTTAAGTTTTTTGTCATTCATCCTTGCTGTTGTGTATTTCAATCATTTTAAAATATAATTATTGGGGAGCAGATGTAGCTCAAATGGTTGAGTGCCTGCTTCCCATGTAGAAGGTCCTGGGTGTAAGCCCCAGTACCTACTAAAAAAATATACTTATTGTATAGGTATATGTAGCAGTTTGGCAGTCTGATGTAATTATGAATTCCAAAAATAGATATTAGATTATGCTTGCAAACTGGTCTTCTAATCTGGGCATGATTAAGTTATGATTAGGGAGTTAACTGGGCCGCATCAGTAGGGTATTGAGCCCCAACCCTTGGTGGGTGCGGAATAAAATATAAAAAGCATGGCAAAGAACAGAGTTGTAGCAGTTCTTGTGTTGGAGTCTTGAGCTGGAGCCCCGGGAATTAAGACAGCTCGGTTGTGAGAGAAGGCCCCGGGAAAAGAGATGAGTCGTTCACCTGAGAGTCTACAGCTGGTCTTGTGGAGGAAACAGAGGAGTTGAGCCCAGAGAGAAACGGAGCCCTGGGAAGAGAGGAACCCAAGAAGCCTGAACCCTGGCAAATGTCGGCAGCTGTCTTGCTCCACTACGTGGCAATGGACTTTGGTGAGGGAAGAAACTTATGCTTTATGGTCTGGTAACTGTGGACTTCTAGCCCAAATAAATACCCTTTATAAAAACCAAACTATTTCTGGTATTTTGCATCAGCACCCCTTTGGCTGACTAATACAATATAGAAAAAATTATTTCCCATTCTCCTTTCCATGGATAGTGTCCAGCTATTGGGTCACTAAAACTAAATTTTCAATGTATATTGATTTATTCATTCTGTTTACTTTATTTTACTTTATTATTTATTTATTTATTTTACTTTATTCATTCTGTTTACTTTGTTTTAAAATTTTTCTCTATTAAATTTTAAGTTGGAAACTGAGAAGTTGATTTTAAGCTTTTCCTATTTGCTAATATAAACATTCAACCCTAAAAATTTCTTTTGAAAGATTGTTTCTTTGCTGCTTCCCAAAATGTAATATATGTATTTTCATTATTGTTCCATTCAAAATAATTTTCCTTGTGATATTTGTTTTAGCATAAGGGATATTTAGGTGTGTGTCATTTGATTTTCAAAAACTTGTATGTCTTCTAGATAACTTGTTATTGATTACTTACTACTGTTTTATCAGAGAACATATACTCTGTAATATATCAGTTGCTTTTGGAAATTTATTGAGACTTACTTTATGGCCCATCTTATAGTCTGCTTTGTTGAAAATTCCATGTTCACTTTAAAGAATGTGTATTCTGCTGTTATTGGATGCTGTTTTCTAAAAATATCAATTTGGTCACATTTATTTTAGTGTTGAAATCTTCTCAATTCTTACTATTCTCATGTTTCTTATGTTCTTACTATAAGCATGCTATATCTATCAAATATAAAATGCCGTTTTAATTTGGAACATGATTATAGATATATCCCTATTTCTGTTTTTCCTATTGGTATTTGCAATTTTTGAAGTTATGTTTTTATGAATCACCTGTTTCATTCTTGATATTGGTAATTTGTGTTTTATGTTTCATTGGTTTCTAATTTAATTCCATTACCATCAAAGAACATTATGTGTGAATGACTTGAATTCCTTTACATTGTTTCATGCCTCAGAACATGGCTTATCTTGGAAAATGTTCAGTGTGCTATTTAAAGGAATATGTAGGGAGTGGAAGTGGCTCAAGCAGTTGGGCACTTGCCTCCCACATGGGAGGTCCCAGGTTTGGTTCCCTGTGCCTCCTAAGGAAGACAAGCAGACAGATGAGGGAGCCATCTTGGGAGGAAATAAAAAAAGAAGGATATGTATTCTGCTGTTGTTGTGTGGAGTGTTCTATAAATGCCAATTAGATAAAATTATTTAATAGCTCTTTCAAGTCTTCTATAATCTTACTGATTTTTTCTATCAGTTATTGAGAGACATGTATTGAAATATCTGACCATAATGGTGGATTTGTCTATTTCTTTGTGGTTCTATCAGATTTTGCTATATGCATATTGTAAATGCATGTATATATATGTATATGTATATATGAGTTGTATATATGTAAGGAAATGAATTCTGCCAACAGCCACATAAGCATTCAGATGAAAATACAGACCCTGACAACACCTTCACTGCAGTCTTATGAGATCATGTGAAGAGGATCCATGACCGGCACTCCTGACCCAAGGAAACTGTGAGCTAATAGATACACGTTGCATGTAACTACTAAGTTTGGAGTAAGATGTTATGCAGGAAGAAAGAACTAATACATTAATTGCAACTCATTGTTTTGTTATTAAGTGGCTTTATTTAGGGTGTATAGTATGCAGCTCTCACTTATTCACAATCTATTAGGAACTGAAACTATATTATTTCACAAAAAGAACCTTATAACAGTATACTTCAATTTCTTTCTTCATGGACTTTGTGCCTTTTTTGTCAAACATTTTAATTTTATATGTTATAAACCCATAATAAATTGTTATTTTTTTACTTTAGACAGTGAATTATCATTTAAAATGCCTTACACAATATTTTTTAAAAAATTATATTTATCCATGTAGTTACCATTTCTGTTGCTCACCATTTCTTTGTTTTGAACCAGATTTCCATCTG
Organism: Cabassous unicinctus; assembly: GCA_029593785.1. Classification (NCBI taxonomy): domain Eukaryota; kingdom Metazoa; phylum Chordata; class Mammalia; order Cingulata; family Chlamyphoridae; genus Cabassous; species Cabassous unicinctus. The sequence goes on from JAQZBX010062505.1 coordinate 8,830, forward strand.
ATATCATTTTCCTTCTGCTTGAAGCACTTCTTTTAACGTTTTTTCTATACATATCTGCTACCAAGTTATTCTTTTAGCTCTTATACATCGAAAAACAATTTTATCTTATCCTCATGTATGAAATATAATTTCCTTGGGTCAAGAATTATAGATATACAGATTTTATTCTTTTACTATTTTGAAGATATTTCTCCATTGCATTTTGCTTGTATTGTTTCTAGTGAGTGATGCACTCTCATCCTTATCTTTGTTTCTGTTTAAAACATATGTCTCTGTTCTTCTGGCTGCTTTTATGCTTTTCTATATATCACTGCTTTTGAGCAATTTTATTTTGATGTGTCTTGGTGTAGTTTTCTGCATATTTCTTGTTCTTTGGGTTGGGTGTTCTTGGATTTGTGAGTTTATAGTTTTCATCAATTATTGAAATAGTTTGGTTATTATTTCTTCAATTTTTTTTGAATCCCTATTTCTTCTCTTCTGCAGGGATTCCAATGACATTTGTAAAATAATATTTATGTTTTATTTTTTGAAATATACTTAGATTACGTAAATGTTACACAAAAAAATATAGGGATTCCCATATGCCCCATGCCCCATACCTCCCACACCTCCCACATAAACATCCTTCATTAGTGTGGCACATTCATTGCAATTGGTAAATGCATCCTGGCGCCTTGCATTAAGCATGGACCATAGTGCACATTGTAGTCTACACTCTCTCCCAAATAGGGACTTGGAAATCTCCCTGAATGACATTGCAATGACAGATATAGGTCATTTTATATCATCACATAACATCCAATGACATTTGATGTTGTCTCCTGGTTCACTAATTCTGCATTCATTTATTCTGTCTCTTTTTCATTGTGTTTTACTTTTGGCAGTACAATTGGAATGTCTTCGAATTTGCTAATCTTTCCTTGTATAATTATCTAATTTGCCATTAATTCCATCCATTGCACTTTTGAGGTCATTCCTTGTTGTTTTCTCCACTAGAAGTTCAGTTTGGGTTTTTCATGGCTTCCTTGTCTCTACTTAACATGATCATTCTTTCCTCCACCTTACTGAACATATGGAATCAAGTTAAAATACCCATATTAACTAATTCTATCATCTATTATATTTACAGGCCAGTTTTGATTGATTGATTTTGCACATTATGGCCACATGTTTTCCGTTTTGGGACATGTCCAGTAATTTTTTATTGGCTGTCTGACATTGTTAGTATTACCCTTTGGGTATATTATTTGTTTTTAAATTTCTATATTTTTGCTCTTTGTTCCAGAATGTAGATAAGTTACTTGGAAACCATGAGAACTTTTTGGGTTTGCTTTAACTTTGCTAGGTGGGAACAGAGCATTGTTTGGTCTAGGAGTAATTTTTCTCTTTAATGGGACAAAACTTTTCTGGGTACTCTGAAGTTTCGTGAATTATAAGGTTTCTATTTTTCTTTTTTTGACTCAGATATGATCCAAAATGGCTCTGTTTTTAATGGCATTAATTGTTCATTCTAATCCTTTTGGAATGTTTTTTGGCTGGACATCAGGTAGTTTTTTTACACATATGTGCTGATATATTTAGTATAATCTCCACATTTTAAAGTCCTTCATTTAATCACACCCACAATGTCCCTTTTGTCATTGATGAAAGACATAATGTCTAAAATTTTTAAAAAATTTTTTGTGTATTTTATATGCTATTTTTAATACTATCATTATTATTTCATTTTCTTATTTTATTTGGTTATTTCTTGGCTTCATCTTTGGAGAGGTTTTGGATTATAGAAGGGTCACAACTGTGTCAGGGAAGCATCGTTGGTGCGGTTTATTGGTAATAGGGAGATGCAGGGGGAGCTTCATCTGGGGCATGCCTCTAAGGCATATGAATGTGTTCAGGTGTTCATGGGGAATTGTCACGGTGGGTGGAGATCCACTCAATAACTGAAAGAATATCAAATTCCTCTCTTGGGGAACTCTGCCACATTCTCTAATGGGACAGCAAGAATACCCCAAGTACAGGGGCAGTGCTTAGTGAAGGAGGATGGACCATTGTGATGAGCTCTTAATATTGATAATTGTATTTAAGAACTTTTTCTTTTGAAATTGAAACTTAACCTAATATTATATGTTGCCTAAGAGTTACTTCCTGAATGCCTCCTTGTTGCTCAGATGCGGCCTCTTTCTAAGCCAAACTCACCATATAAACTCAATACCTCCCCAAGGTGTGGGACATGACTCCTGGGGATGAGCCTCCAGGAGGCTCAAGGGATCAAGGGATTATTACCAAGTGCCAATAAACAATGCACTTGGGAAAAGTCCTTGACCATAGGGAGAAATAGTAAATGCAAATGTGTTTTTGTGGCTAAAAGATTTTAAAGTGAGTTGGGAAGTCTTTCTAGAGGTTATGCTTATGCACATCTCAGCAGGATCTCGACTGCCACAGTAAATATTGCCTCAAATAGCGGGGCTTCTGAGGGTTCTAGAGACATCCAGACACTATAGGCAGGGCAGATAGCTCAGGAGTTTGGCGCCCTGCTAGTGGGCCTTACCTTGGAATTATGCTCCCCAATGTGACAGAGTTGAACTCATTTATGGTTTCCATACATGGCTTTTCTGACCCTTCTATTTGAACCTATAGTTAGTACTGTACTTGATAGGTATATGTCCAAAAGGCTTAAATTTTTGGTCTGCCCATGTGCCAGTCGGCCTTGAATCTCAGCAAAGTTGCAACACCTACTCTCCAGTTAATTGGACTCACTCAGGACAACTAACAAGGTGATGATGATGGACAATGCCCATCCTAAGGAACAGAGAGAGTCTTTAACTGCAAGCAAGATAGTTCCATCCATCTGCCCCATGGGATCTAAGCTGCCTCTCAATTAAAGGCAGAGTGATCATCACTATTTCCAAATCCTCAGGATTGTGAAATGAACAATGGACTAAAGTAGACCTACTATTATTCTACTTAGACTTAATGTTATCCCAGAAATGGAAGAACTTTTAACATTGATGTGGAGGCAGTGGCCACTAGAGCTTCTGAGGGGAGGAGAGGGAAAAATAGGTGTAACATGGGAGCATTTTCAGGACATTGGAATTGTCCTGCATGATGTTGCAATGATGGCTACAGGCTATTATATATTTTGTCATAAATTATGAAGTTGCGTGCGACAGAGTGTAACCTACAATATAAACTATCATCCACAGTTAGTGGGAGTGCTTCAATATGTGTTCATTGATTGTAACAAATGTACCACACTAATGAAGGATGTTGTTAATGTGGAAAAGTGTAGGAGGAGGAGGGAGTGGGGCATATGGGAATCCCTTATATATTTTTTGTAACATTTATGTAATCTAAATTTTCTTTAAAAATATTAATTAATTTAAAAAAAAACTTAAAAAAAGAAAGAGAATATGATGTGGTAAAGCAAGCTAACTTACATAACTTAGTTCTATATCTTTACCAAAAGCTTGACTTGACAAGTCACTCAATCTTTTTAACTTGTATTTTTTTATTTCATTATATGAAGAAACCCGTATTCTAACTAAATAGTTTAAATGGTATGTGAAATGTCTTGCAAATCATAAAGCCTTCTTTATAAGTAAGGTATTCTTTTCATGGTCAGTAATTAGTAGAGCTTAAGAAACCAAAAGAACCCAACCACATAATAACTTTATCAGCTACAGAGTTAGTAGTCCTTAGATTCTACCTTCATTACCATGATAATTGTAACAATTTGAGAAAATTATAATTCAATTTGATTTATGTACATAATATAATGACAAATAAGAATGCAATTATCAATTTCTTTAAAAGTTATTACAATGTTACTGCATGCCACCTAATTTTGTCTGTCAATAAATAGCATCTAGTTAAATAAGAAGAGGTCTGACATTCTAAAAGAGTTACATTTTAAAGAAACTTTGTCTAAAAACTGTATTTAGAACTGTTAAATATGTGACTTTAACATAGAAATATGTTGCTTAACTTTGGTGGTCTTTACCAAGGAATGGTAAGGAAGTGCATAAACAAAATATTGTACCCATTTTCATTTTGTCAGTAATGCAAATAATAATGCAAAAACAGTTGCATTATTGCAGTAATAGATTTTATCTTTTGCATTTTCATCAAAATCACTAAAAAGAAACATTCTTACTATTAATTTAATACAAATATTCAGATGATTTAATGACAAAAGAAAATATAAGGAATTACAGATATTGGAAAATAGAACATTTATATTTTGGAAAATATTAGTTTTGTCATCTTTTTTTTACTTATTGAACATGGCATGAATATTCATTATGCTCGTTTTGCAAATTATACCTTAACTCATGCTATTGTATATAGTAATAGATTATTGTATTGGTTTCTTATCATTTTTATAGCAAATTACCAAACACTAAGTGGCTTAAGACAGCACCAGTTTACGTTCCGTAGTTCAAATGCCAGATATGGATCCCATTGGATTTAATTCATGGTGCCAGCAGGGCTGGTACCTTCAGGAGGCTCTAGGGGAGAATTTGTTTCATTGCCTTTTTCAGTTTCTAGAGGCTGCCTGCATTCTTTGGTTTGTGGCCCCATTCTTGATTTTCAAATCCAGTAGCACAGCTTTTTTCAATCTCTCTCTGACTCTGATACTGACCCTCTTGCCTCCCTCTTTCTCTTAAAAGAAACTTTGAGATTACATTGGGCCCACCCAGATAATTAAGTATAATCTTCTCATTAAAGTCCTTAATTTGATCACACCCACAATGTCCTTTTTGCCATGTAAAGTACCATATTCATCGGCTCCATGGATGAGGACTTGGACAGCTTTGGGGGGTTCATTATTTTCTCTACCAAAATAATGTCTTCTTTAATTAACTACCTATTCACCATTTTGCATGAATTTTTATATATCCTTTGGTATCTTACTACTGATATTTAAGGGTTTTTTATATATTCTGCATATGAATTCTTTGTCTGATATATGCAGGGCAGGTTTTCCCAGTCTGTGGTTTGTGTTTTCATTTTCTTAATGGTGCATTTTGATAAGCAGCAGTTTTAATTTTGGTGAAACTCAATTTATTACTAACTTTTTCTTTTATGCTAAGTGGCTTTTTTGTTTTTAAGCCATTGCCCAACCCAATGTTGGGACAACATTTTTTAATGTTTTCTTCTAAAACCTGAATAGTTTTAGATTTTACATTTCACTTATTATGAGTAAATGTTGGCTATGATGTGAGATAGCAGACTTTGTTCATTTTGGTTCCATAAATATATATAATTGTTCCAGTCCCATTATTTGAAAAGACTTTCCTCTCTCCTACTGAATTGCTTTGATCCAATTGTCAATAATGAATTTATTGCATGTGAATGGGTTTACATCTGAATTTCTTTTCTATACCATTGTCATTCTTATTCAACTAGCACAACATTTTGATTACTATAGTGTTAGTCTACATCTTGAAATCAGCTAAGATGAAGCCTCCAACTGTATTCTTTCTTTTCAAGGTTGCTTGTCTAACAATCTTACACATCCATGTATAGTTAGAATCAGCTTGCTAATTTCTACAAAAATAATTGTTGGGTTTTTGATTGAGATTGCTTTGAGTCTTTAGGTAAATTTGGGGAGAAGTGACATCATAAATATTTGTAGTCTTCTAATCCACACACTTAATGTATCTTCCCATTTGTTTAAGTCTTCTTAAATTTCTGTCACCAAGTTTTATACTTTTATTGCAGAGTTCTTAACATGTTTTTTTAAATATCCCAAAGCATTGTATGATTTTTCTGTTTTTTAAATACTACTCCAAATAATATTTTAAATTTTTTTCCAAAAATTCATTGTACAGAAAAAAATTGATTATTTATATTAATCTATTACCTTGAGACCCTAATAAATTTAATTATTTGTTCAGAGAATTATTTTTCAGATTCCTTAGGATAGTCTATCTGTGCAATTATGCTGTCTATGACTAGGGGCAGTTTTATTATGTCCTTTTCAATATGATTACCTTTGATTTTTTCCTTTATTGCATTGGCAAAGACTTATAATACAGTATTGGATTACATTGAAAGATTTTCAAATATTAACCAACCTTGCATTTCTGGAATGCTTCTTATTTAATTTTGAAATGGTGTCTTTATTGCATTTTACTGTACCCAATTTGCTCATATTTTGTTTAGGAATTCTGTATTGATGACCATGAGTGATATTGGTCTGAATGTTTCATGATTTTTTTGTTTATTTTTTTTTCTTGTTCTAGTCAGATTTTGGTAGGAAAAATATGGTGGCTTCATAAAACTAATATTATCCTTGTTTGACAGATGAGGAAATAAGAAATAGAGATGTTCATAGACTTGTCCTAACTCACACAGGTAGTAATTTACGGCAAGACTTTGAAACTCAAAAGCTTTGTCAAAAAATCATTATGCATTCTAACACAATAATCCTATATTACATTAAAATGATAAAATCCAACCCTAGAAAGTAAGTTTAAAGTATGAAATATAATATTAATTAATTTATAAGAATAAGAAGAGCATGAACTAAGAATAAAATAAATTATATTTCTCTGCTCTCATCCTGCCAATTTGCTTTACATGTGCTACTAAGATCCCAATTTTGATACATTTTTAAAAATCATCAAGCAGACTGAAGAGAAAATGTCAAATACAGAGACTTAGAAAAATATTAAAAATATTTCCCTGAATTGGCTCAAACTTCTCCTCATAAATCTCTAAATTGTCTTCCTACATCATATTAAAAGCCTAAGCCCTCATTAGTGGCCTTTTTTGTATTTCAGGAGCTGTTTGCTTGTTAACTGCTCCATCTCCTACCCTACAACTCCCTTCATTTTACACATGTTGGCTTCTTTGCTATTTCTCATACACCCCAGGCTTGGGTTCACTGCAAGAATTTTGTATTACCATTCTTTCTTATATTATAATGGCTCTTTTCATCAGTTCTTTCAGGTATTTGCTCAAATGTCAACTTCATAGTGAGGCCCACTTTGATTATTCTATTTAAAATTTACCCTGTCTCCCACCTCATCTTGGCCTTTTGCGTCTCCTTTTCTGCTTTAATTCTCTCCATGATACTTATAATCATCTATTTATTTTATATATTAAATTTGTTTTCTGACCATATTTCCTCACAAAAATTTAGCTCTATGAGAGCTTTTATCAGGAATTGGAATCCAAAGAATGTCATACCTTTCTCTGTTTTCAGGGAAAATATTAAAATTAAATATACTACACAATATATACATTCTAAACACACAAAGAGTAAAATACTTGAGTTTGACAAGGCTACATTACTCTCTATTTACTCTTCCTAAATTCTCTTTTTCTATTTTTAAATTTCTATTTTTTCTTTATTGGAGAAGTTGTAGGTTTACAGAGCAATCATGCATAAGATACAGGATTCTCATATTCCACCCCTCACCACCAACTTATATTGGTGTGGAACATTTATTACAATTGATGAAAGCATATTTTTATAATTGTACTATTAGTAAAATCCATGGTTTAACTTAAGGTTCACTGTTTGTGTAGAGAAGTTCCATAGATTGTTTTTTAAATCTTTATTCTGTTACCATATATAAAATCTAACATTTCCCTTTTTAATCATATTCAGATATATCTTTCAGCACTGCTAACGGCATTCACAATGTTGTGTCACATTGTGTTGTGCTACCATCCATTACCAAAATGTTTCCATCATTCCAAATAAGAACCCTGTACTTTTTAAGCCACTTCTCATTCCATATCCCTACCCCATCCCCTGGAAACCTATATTCTAGATTCTGAATCTATGACTTTGTTTATTCTGATTGTTTAAAATCACTGAGATCATGAGAATGTTTTTCCTTTTGTGTCTGGCTTAATTCACTCAACATGATGTCTTCAAGGTTCATCCATGTTTTCTCATGCATAGGGACTTCATTCTTTTTTATGGCTAAATAACATTCATCAGCTGAAGGTGATGAACAATTGAGTTGTTTCCATCTTTTGGCAATTGTGAATAATACCACTATGAACATCAATATGCAAATATCTGTTCTAGTCCCTGCTTTCAATTCTTTTGGTATATACCTAGGAGTGG
>JAQZBX010062506.1:0-16872 GCA_029593785.1 Cabassous unicinctus
ATGCATGGGAGTGGTGTCATCTGGGGCATGCCTCTAAGGAATGTGAAAGTGTTCATTGGGCATTGTCATTGTGGGTGGAGAGCCACACTATAACTGAAAGAATATCGAATTCCCTTACTGGGAAGTTCTACTAAATTCTCTAGTGGGACAGCAATAATACTCTGAGTACAGGACTGGTGCCTGGTGAAGGAGGACAGACTGTTGCACCATGTCCTTGGTATTGATGGTTGTACTTATGAGCCTTTTATTTTGAAATTGAAATTTTATCTTAGTATTATATGTTGCTTAAGAGTTACCTCCTGAGGGTCTTCTTTTTGCTCAAATGTGCCCTATTTCTAAGCCAAACTCAGCATATAAATGCACTACCTTCCCCCCAGCATGGAACATGACTTGCAGGGATGAACCTTCCTGGCACCTATGGATTATTACCAAGTGCCAACTAACAACGCACCTTGAAAAAGACTTTGGCCATAAGGTGGAAATGGTAAATACAAGTGCGTTCTTATAGCTAAGAGATTTCAAAGTGAGTCAGGAGGTCATTTCAGAGGTTATGCTTTTCCATGTCTCAGCAAGATGTCATTGACTGCCACAGTAATATTGCCTCAATAGAGGGGCTCTTGGGTGCTCTAGAGATATCCAGACACTATAGGTGAGGAAGACAGCTCAGGAGTTTGGTGCCCTGCCAGTGGACCTTACCTTTGAATATATGCTTCCCAGTGTGACAGAGTTGGACTCAGTTGTGGTTTCCCTACCTATGGCTCTTCTGCCCCTTCTATTTGAGACTATATATTGTACCATACTTGTTAGGTGTATGTCCAAGAGACTTAAATATGTAGTCAGCCATTGTGCCAGTTGGGCCTAGAATCTCAACAGAGTTGCAACACCTACTCTCCAGTTCATTGGACTCACCCAGGAAAACTAACATGGTGATGATGGATAAAGCCCATCCTAAGAAACAGAGAAAGTCTGCAATGGCAAGCAAGAGAGTTCCATCACTTTGCCCCATGGGATTTAAGCCCCTTCTCAATTAAAGGCAGAGTGATTATCACCATCCCCAAATCCTCAAGATTGGGGAATGGACAATGGACTAAAGTAGACTTAATATTATTCTACTATATACTTACTGTTATTCTATTAATAACAATAGAAGAACTTTCATCCTGGAAAGTCTTAGTGTCTCCCTCTTATTTATGAAAATCTTGCCAGATATAATATTCTTGATTGAAACTGTTTCTTTCAGGAATAAAATATTTCTTCTCACTGCCTAATCATCTCAATTGTCTGTGATGAGTAATTGGCCCTTAAAGGCAGAAAATAGTAAGATATAACAACAGAAACCCCAGAGATAAAATGGATAATAGTAGCACTGAATGTTAATCGATGGACCTACCCAATTAAAACACATAGACTCATAGAATGGGGAAAAATCTACTTAATTTATATGGACAGATTTTTTATGTCACTTTTCTCTTGGAGATTTCAACCTCTCTTTTTTTCTTATATTCTACAGTTTCACTATGTTGTATCTGTGCATATTTCTCATCAATTTTTCTTATTTTAGTGGTCATTGGGCTTTGAGAATGTGTATTCATGTCTTTCACTAACTCTGAGAAATTTTCTGCAATTATTTCTTTGAATATTTCTCTTCATTCTTTCCTTCTTTCTTTTTCTAGGGCCCCCATTATGTCTATATTGGTCTTATTGAAGGTCTTTTACTGATCTCTTTGACTCTTTTCACTTGTTTCATCTTTTTCCTTCCTCTTTTTCAGCCTAAATCATTTAACTTATCTTATCTTCAAGTTCAATGTTTCTTTCTTCATAAATCCAAAATCTGGTGATCTCCTTTAATGATTTCTAAAGTTTTATCTTGTTCTATGGATGGAACAAAATTTATTATGTATTTGTAATGAATACATTAATGAATACCTTTTTTGTACACTATATATTTTAATGTTTTGATGTTTTAACTATGTGATATAATCCCTGAACTGTCTGATTCTCAAGTTTGTATCTAGCTCTTGGTATTACACACATATCTTTAACTGTCAGGTGCTAACAAAGCATAAAAGTCGATGTCTAAAACACCTTTCACTGGCATTGAAAATTGTCTTTAATTTGGCTGGAGCTCTTCTTTAAGATTTAGCTCTCTTATTAAGAAAATCAGTCTGAAGTTAAGTAGTGGATCTCTCCTTCTTTTTGAGCATCTGTCTTATACTAGGCTTCCTATCCTGGCCTTAGAAAGCCTCTTGCTTATTGGAATTGGAATGCTTGCTCTATCTCTATGAAATAGACGCATCATCCCTTTCAGGGTACTCTATTGTTTGTCATAAAGCTAGGAATCCTTTTCTCCATTCGCTTTCTGGATTTTTTTTAACACTTCTCTTGCTGTCTGTATGCTGTTTTTGCTTTCAGGGCAAGGTCTGTGGGAATGAGAAAGAGAGATGAATGTCCTGGGTCTGGCTTGCAGGATGTCACTGTATAGATTGGAATTGACATGCACCTCCTGATGCAAATAAAGTTTACTCTACTCAAACTTTTCTTCTTTTTCTTTATTTTTAAAAAAGTTTTAGATGATATAAAAGTTATATAAAAAATATGGCAGATTCTCAAATATCCCCTCTCACCCTCACATTTCCCTTATTCATTAGTGTGGTATTTTTGTTACAATTAATGAAAAACTATTGAAGTATTTCTACTAACTATAGTTTATAGTTAACATTATGGTTTACACTTCACACTGTACAAATTTATAGATTTTATTAAAATGTATAATGACCTGTGTCCATCATTGCAATAGCATGCAGAACAAATCCAATGTCACAAAAATGCCGCATATTGGACCTATTCTTCCCTCTCCATCCTCTCAAAACCTCTACTGACCACTGTCTTTATATCAATGTAAACAATGCCTTAAGCAGGGGTGCTCATGAGGGCTCTAGATACATCTGGACATTATAGGCAGGGCAGACATTCCCGGGAAATTGGTACCTCATCAGTGGGCCTTACCTTATTCCTTCTGGGATTTGCAAATACCTTTCTCTATCTTATGCCCATAAGACTTGAAATTCATCAGGGTATTACAACAACTGGGTACAGAAAAATACAATCTCATTCACTCTTTTAAATTCCATGTTAGCTATGCTGTTTAATTAAGCTGACTAGTAAGTTTAAATTTGGTATTGCTTCACAAAAATTTAAAGAATTTTCTTGAAAAGATAAATTTCTTCCCTATGGTCCCTATGGTACTTATATTTATAAATATCGATAAAATTATCTTTTCCCTTGTATCCGGATTTTCCTTAGCCTTTATATTAGCCCCACTTACCTTTTAATTGAAGTCTGGATTTTTTTAAAATGGGGTGGTCTGTTAGAATCAATGCTGCTTTTTCAGCACCTTTAGAACTGTTTAAACTTGACTTTAAATTTCAAGTGTCTTACAGGCCCTTAAAAATTCTAAGGAGCTATAAGGTCATACACAAAAAGTAAAGCATCTTAGGATTTAGAAATAACAATTAGAGATCAGAGATCGGGTATAAATATGACTGCTCCAAGATCTTACAACTAGGCCTTAATTTTCTTATTAGCATTTTTTTTAAAAAGCTGTTTCTAAAGATCATTAAGTACAGTCAATAGTAAGAGTTTTGTTTCACTTTATTTTTGTAATTTTACCAAGATTTTTAATCAACAGCCAAAATAAAGCTTAGAAACTCTTGCCATGCTTTTTTTGTAAAGTCCTTTTTGGTTGAAAATGATCTCAATGTATGCTCTTTTAGAGAAGCATCAGAGCAGATCAGTGATTTGGTTATTCTCATAGCATCACATTTTTCTAAGAATATCTAAAACTTTAACCAACAATGTCATCATGCAGATCAGTATTAGGATAGAACAGACATTGAGGATTTAAAAGACTTTAAGAATTTTACACAATTCCCAAATATATAAGTAGATTTCATGTTTAATTTCTCTTCATGTTTCTTTTTTTTGATTTAGAAAGATACTCTTCACCAGAAAGAAACTTCAACACTACCAGAAAACAATTTTTCTAGTAAATTTTATGAGAACCTAAGATGCCCAGATGAAAAAATTGTCTTCTTATTACCGTCATTATCACTATCTTAATATAACTGAAGCAGGTTAGCATAGTGAAAGGGAGAAGGTGGCTGACCCAGTAAACATGACCAAGAGACAATATGGCTGAGAGGCAACATGGCCATGAGACCCTGCTGAGAACTTGATCTCAACATTGAGGTCCCAGTTGGAACTCTTTCTGGGGCTAAGGGAGGCCCCATATATTCCAAACAGGCCTTATCATTGGCCTCCACTATTGGTGGGGTAACCAATAACAGCTGGGACCCCTCCCCTTATCATTAGCAAGGGAAGGAATAATTAATAATTTTCAAGGTAACCACACAAGCCAGAGCTCATTCTCTCTGCCTAGAGGAGCTCGCACCAAATCTCAGTGCATATTTTCATCCTCCTCTACCATTTCTCAGCAAGCTCTGTTCTTTTCCCCATTTTCCAATAAATTCTTTTTATTAGTCTAACTAAACTGGCATGTTCTTAAATTCTTTTATATGACAAAGCCAAGAACCCAGAGATATGCAACACTAGTCCAGCTTCATTTGGTGTGCCAGGCAGGAATTCTAGATGCAGTTAATGCTCCTGGATAGGTTCCCATGGGACAAAACCAGGTCTGCCCAGACTTCTAGCTCCCTCACCAGAGGTGATAGGGGCATGCCCCCACACTGTGTAGACACAAGGAAGTTCTGGGGGATAGGTGAAACTGTCCTAGAGACCTTACTGGACATGTGGCCTAAGTTGAGTAAGGGTCCACTGGGAGTTTACCAGGCCCTCTCTGGGGGCTCAGAATCATTATCACCTCTTTTATTGTTTCCTTAGACTGCTAGTTAGCTCCTTTTAATTTAAAGTGCCTTTGATCTTCCAACTTCTGCTGTCCTCATTTTGAGTCTGTGAGATGCTTTAGAATGCCCTAGAAACTGAAAATGCCTTTGTTAGTGAGGGATGAGCCCCACCCTCAATAGTGCCCTGAGGTTTTGCTTTTTCTCCACCCTGGGGAGACCCTGAGATAGTCTTGGAGGTCCCTGAGGATGTTTGCTAGGCAAGTTACAGGACAATTAGTCTCTAGTTTTCTTAATGGGCTTTTAATGTCAGGTTTAAATGAGGAACCTGGCTCCTGAGAGTGGCTATGATGTGAGCTCACTCATAGCCACCTCCTACGAGGGCTGCAAAGTAGTCAAATGAAGGATACCTAGCCAGCCCCTTTCTTAGGGTAAGTCCAGTTTAGGTGTTGGGTCTGGGTACCAGACCGAGATCCCCACAAGACCCCTGAAGCTCTAGGGATGCCCAGAGACATAGCTTGCATTTTCCAGAAAAGTGAGCTTGGGTAAGGCTCCTGATTCCAGGATGCTGAATTGGCAAGCAATCTAGTCAGTCAGGTCTAGCAGTTGGATGCCCCCAGACTGACAAATGTGTTTTATCCTCGCTTAGATTAATGGGCCACTCTTCCAGCATTCCAGCAGCCTCCCCACTGGGGTGTCATCCCAGAAATTGGGACAACCTGCATACTCAGGGCCAAAAAAAATGAGGCTAATCTTTTTCTGAAATACCACATGGCCACAGTATGGCTGAGAGAAGGCTCTGTATGGGACCCTTAATTCCAGTTAAACCTGTGTAAGAGAGAAGGACAGGACAGAGAGATCTGAAGGCCAGAGACCACATGGCCATGACCCCTTAAAGGAATGGGGAAATGTACTATCAAATCAGTTAATTTTAAATATGCTCAGGGAAGATACTCAGAAGCAGAACCTAGGAACCTAGCCTTATTTCATGGAAAGCTAGTAGAGGCAATAAAAAGGTAGATCCTAACTCTAGAGAAGGACAGTTCCTTTTAGAAAGTTCAGTCTGCCTCGTATATCCATAAAAAGCTGCAGTAACTTTCCCTGGGCCCCCAAACTTCCATTAACTCCCCTTTAGAAATAGCTTTCTCAGTTTTCAATAATCAAGAACACACCACCAAGATGGAGATTGTAAGGAGGGATGGGTGCAAGGCTGGGATAGGCTCACCTTTTAACTGCCACCTTTAAAGGCACTGGTCTCCTCAGGGCTACCCAAATCCAGGCTCACATCAGTAGGAAACTAGCCCCAATGTGCCTCACCATGTGGACTGCTGAAGCCTTGCCCTAGGGGTGGATGGAAGGGGCCTGAAGCCACACATGAACCATCAAAAAGGAGGCTTCAAGTGACCCTTGATGTGGCAGGTAAGATAGTTAATTTCTTTTAGGTCATAGCAATGTGGTCTATGCTTGTTGGCAAGGCCCCAGGATATATATATCCATTGCGGGTGATGTGCCACACTGATGAAAGATGTTGGTGTGGGATGTTGTGGGAGGTGTGGGAGGTGGGGAACATGGGAATCCCTGTAATTTCTGAGTAATAATTAGGTAATCTAAGCACCTTTAAATATATATATATATATATATAATAACATTTATGTAAGCAAATGCACATATATGCATATGTATTTATATATCATCTTACAAATATTGGTATGTATTGTGAAAAAAATTGATTTTTACCCACAATAAAAAAAAAAAGATAGTTAATTTATTAATTACCATGGGAGCCAACTACTCAGTCCTAAACTGCACTACAGACCTCTCTAACCTTGGTTTTGCATAGTGAGGGGAGATAATGGGGAATTAAGATCTAGGCAATTTTACTAAATCTCTCCCCTGTAGAATAAGGAACCTCCTCATGTTACATCAATTAAGATTAAATGTTTCCTGGCTTTCTTATCTCTCTGCCTATTTCCTTGTAACCCTCCAATTCTCCCAGTGAAAAATGCTTTCAGGACTTTACCCCTTGCTGGGAGTTAACTGATGAGATACAGTCAACAGAGCAGCCCCAATTCATGTCTCATCAGGGTCATGGTTTCTCTGGACCCCTTAGCTCCATACTTAGCAGCTGTCTAGGGATTTTCCTGGAGCAACTATGTTGGGGAGTCCTGCATGAAGTTTCTGCCATGCACAGACACTGGAAGTTTTGCATTTAGATGATTCTAAAGTAAAGTTTTTCCCTAAGCTAAGCTAAAACTGTAAAATTCTCTCTTCTCTTCTAATCTGTGTTTGCTTTAACTTTATTAATCTGCTCATGCCTAGTATCTCATAAATCAGATTTGGGGTTTGCCTGTTACAAATTGGATAACAGTGAAAGGTAACTTAAAAATGAGTCTTTAAGTGTCAATACTATCTTTCAATTGAATTTGATGTACACTTCACAAGTGAAATTAATTCAACTGTGGGGAAAAGGAGAAAAACATAGCCAAGTTTCTAACTAATGAAATTGTTTTAGTTGCTTATTTAATAAATGGAAGTGCCCAAAATGTTTTTACATGGAAACTTATTAGAAACTTTAACTAATAATTAAGATGATTAAATTGATGCTTTTATATTATAAAAGAGCAGAAGGAGAATATCTGAAATTGCTATAAATGGGTGGATTTAGCCCAGATTTCAGTTACAGTGATGGTAATCTTTGACTATTTAATTTTGTTTATGGCTACTTCAGGTCTAACCACACCCTTGCTTATGCTAGCTCTTGTGGTGGTAATTATAAACTGAGTATGCATTTGTTTATGGTTACTTCATGTATAGCCTCACCCTTTGCCTTTGCTTATGGTTATTTCATGACAACTTCTGCCCCCTATGGTGCATGGCATAGCAAACTTGAGACATCCTTGTCTACTGTCCTTCCACTGGTGCCAATAACCCTGCATTTTCTCATGACTCCATGTGTGGACTAAATTGCTGTCTGGTGGAATTCTTGACCCTCAGGTTTGAATGTCCACTCTTCCAGTCCAGTGCCTGCCAGAGTCCTGTTAAATCTGAGGACTAGGGAGTGGGGTCCCCCACCTACAGTGCTGATGTTCTTAAATTTAGCAATTCATGAGAGAAACCAGTTTCCCTAAGATTTCAATGACCTCACTGAGAACATCTTGAATTAGTGTTTCTCATCCAAGGTTTGTCAAAGTCAAAATGGAAAAAAAGCAAAGTCCTGAAGTAAAGGAAAATACAATAAATTTTATTTTAAAGAATTGGGTACAATTTGGTTATAATCCAATTGTTGGTGTAAAAGGGGGTGCTCACTGGGATGCAGAGACTCAGGATTGCAGGCAGGAAGTTTATTGGGAAGCTCTCTCAATGCAGAGTGTCTGAAGAATAGACTTCAGCTTCTCCTCCCACTGGCATGGTGAGGGTCTGAAGAGAGACTTCAGCCCACCTATGGAAGGTGGTGGATATAACTTTATACAGTACATGAATACACAGGGAAATGTTAGTCCATGGGGAAGGAATTAGAGACTGTGTACAGCC
The DNA here is from genome assembly GCA_029593785.1 of Cabassous unicinctus. NCBI lineage: Eukaryota > Metazoa > Chordata > Mammalia > Cingulata > Chlamyphoridae > Cabassous > Cabassous unicinctus. Next base: position 8,391 of record JAQZBX010062506.1, read on the forward strand.
TGGGGTCAATAAGGGACTATAACAGTGATTTCTTTCCTTGTACGGTTTAGGGGTAGTGGGTTAGAAGGTGGGTTATTCTTGGAATGCAGGAGGATTGGGTGGGGCCTGCGCCTGGAAGGGGTGAATGTCCTTATCTGCTTCACCTCCACTGTGATATGCATCTTTTGTTCAATCTTGGGGGAAGATAAGCTGTCTTTGAGCATGTAGGCACGGTCTTATGATCTGTTAATCATTGCAAACCTCATAAACGGGAACATCTAACATTCCTAACTCTTTGATTAGATATATATGATGAAGGACCTAAGTAATGAGAATACTGGGCAGAACAGAACAGTGAGGGGATTGTGGATGTCAACTGAGTCTGGCTACTTCCTGCTGTTATGGGGCAGCAAAGGGTTCCTTACCATTCTGTCCAAAGGGTTCTGATTTCTGGTCCTGAAGAGGTTGGTATTTGTGTTCATGTAGCAAGAAGATGCCGTTCACATATTCCTGAGTTGTTGATTGTATGATTTGGCATGTGAATTGGATGGGAAGCTACAAGAGACAAGGACCAAAAAGAAAAAGTAGCAATAATAGTAGTGGTGGTATTATAATAGATAAAATGATTGATTTTAGGGGTGAGGAAAAGTAAGAGAGAAATGAGGATAATGAGAATTGATTTCCATAGCTGTTGTCTCAGGCCCTCTGAATTATCTCTATGGTTTTTTTTTTAATTTTTAAGATTTTTTTCTACCTGTCCAGTTTTGTTAATATAAAAACAACAAATTTCATTTATGATTGCACAGGTGCCTCCCATGATCTTGTGATATTCTCATTGTTGGTTTTGAGATAAGAACATGTTGTTGGATTAGGGACAGGGGTGGGAGTTTGGGGTCATCTGTTAACGGGGCAGGGGAGACTTGCTGGTGCTGACTGGGGCTGCTGTTACGGGGTATTGTAGGATTCAGTTATTGTTCCCCTGTCACTGTTGAGATATTGTGGCTTCTGGCTTGGTGGCTGGCACTGTATTTTTGCACCAGTAGAAGATCATGTAAATGATCATTGGTGACATCTTGGACAGCTGTTTGGATAAACTGAGTTATTGTGCAGAAGATGTATGGACCTGCTGATATGAGGAGAATGAGAGTTATAATTGTGGTAAGGATAGAAATTAACCATTTAGGGTTGGCTGTGAGGTTATCATCTCCAGGAGTCTGAGGAGAAGAAATAATAAGATTATATACTCCACATTGAGCATTAATGGTTGACAGTGAAATTACATTATTTGGTAGATTTACACACATAGAGTTTTAAAGAGAATAAGAGACTTTAGATTATTAACTGTGGTTTCATAACAGTGGTTTTGAGTGATTTTTATTTTTCATGGGTATAAGATTCCCAACTAGTAGGACTGCATAGGTCTAAGTTTAAAATGATTTCTGCCCCCAGTTTGTATAGTTTGAGGCATAGGCAAAAACAAATGATTATTACTTCCTTTTTTTGGGCTGCAGGTAGACTGGCATTTTAACTAGTAATCTCAATGCCTGCATGGTTCTGCTGTTAGCATCTTAACTGTAGCTGTGTCTACAGCCCACAGCATTGAATTTAAATTTAGTCCATTGTAAGGATCTGGTTGCAAGAGTTCCATTTCAGTGTCTGCAGCACTGAAAGTATACCTTGCCCCTTCTGAGAGCAGGAGGAGACTGATGTTGCAGTCGTTGGAGTGAACATGATGTGAAGTGCTGCTGCATGAAAGACAGTTGGAACTGTCTTTCATGGGCTAGGCGCCACAAGGTCTGGTATCCATGATGTTTTCTTTTTTGGTGGAGCCCCTATGCTGCTTTTCGGATCTCAGTGGCATGGCTCTGGATGTTCACAAGGACATCTGCCTCAGCAGTCCCAAGGGAGATGTTAGAGGAAGGTGCAGGGACATGATAGACAGCTACCTGTTGCTGCTGGCAGGCATCCCAGATGTTCTTCTACAGAGCTCTCTTCCCCACAGAGGGCATCCCCCAACAGTTCATTGTTCCTGTCTTGTGCTTTGTATTCTTCTCACAATTGTGACTAGAGCCTATGGAATATTTGTTTAGAATGTTGCCTCTGCCACGCAAAGCCAATATTGGTACTGGCTAAACCCAATTTACAGGGTGAGTTAAGGTTCAACACCCCCCTTACTGCTTAAACTTGTGTTATTGTCCTTTTTACTGTTTTGTTTTTTTTTTTCTAAAAATCAGCCTGCTGGGTTTATTTTTCTTATTTCCATGCACAACTTTTTCTGATTAACAATATAATGATTTTAATAGATGAGATAAATGAGGGATGATGGGTTTTCAGTACCCCAATGATATTATAAGCTATATTAATATGAGAAAACATTGTATTTTATCAATTACAGCAGAAAGTACAGTTTTTGTTTTACTCAACCAAACAACATTTAAGAATTTGATAGACAGCCAGGGCTTTGTAGCTTGTCCCACTTGTTTGCCCCTCTCAGGCTCTTTTAATTCTGGAAAAAAGGATTGCTGGTTAACATAATATCAATAAGGTTACAGCCACAAGTTTTTTCCATGCAGCCAGAATCTTTGCCACTAGGCCAGGACAGATGTAGGGTTATGCACACAGCCTTGGGGAAGCACTGCCAAATCCACTGTTGGCCTTCTCACATGAAGGTGAATGCAGGATGATTTGACTTGCCTAAAGAAATAATAAAGAAAGCCTTAGCAAGTTTTAAAGCAAAGTGATAGTGACATAACTGGATATTAATTTTTGCAACAAATTTGCAATATTTGAGATTGCTGCAGATAGCAGTGGTGTTACTTTAATTCACAATCATCTACTGTTATGCACCACCTCTGGCAGCCCTCAATGGCCAATATTTTTCAGGAGCCATAGAGCTCCTTCTTTAGCAGAGTTGGGGCAAATCAGATGAACATGAGCTAAAGCATTCACCTCTTGATTTCTAGGCAGAGATGTTGTTTCTGTGACATCTACCATTTTTTAAAAATAGGTAAAGCCATGATTAACAACACTATACTTGATCTAATATTATGCTGAGACATTTTTAGATTTCAGGAATTTTATGTACTCTTTCATATAAGCATTTTACTGATACAACTTTGATTAACAGAGGGTCAAGGAATCTCTTTTAATTTCATAACACTTTTAAACACTTTCCATTCAACTTATAATATATAAAATGTATTCTATTATTTCACTTTTTTTCAAGGTGAAATATATTTTTCAGGATTTGACTCTGAGAAAACAGGTTTGAACATTATGTTCTTTTAAAAGTGACAAGATTTATTCTTTTTAAACAGCCAAGGGAGTGATAAGGTATATGAGGTATATGAAGCTATTTTGATAAAAGAGATTTTTTCTTTTGTATACTGATTAGTCAGGAGAGAAACTTTTTGCAAACTTGTTTGAAATGGTTGACTGATTTGGGGAATTTTGTCTTTTTAACAGGGAAAGAACAAAATTTTAACTTTGTATCGGTATACTATTTGATATTACAGCTTTTAAAACTTTATAGATAAACCCAATAAATTTTACTTACTTTAACTACAAAAATTTCTTTTTTTTTCTTCTGCACTTTCTGTATTCATTCAGGTTTTGTTTTATATTTTAAATGATTTTGAGAACTGTCTCAAAGCAAATTTCTTACAACATGCAGTTAACATAATTACATTAACAGGTATTTTATTTTAGCAGTGCAGGAAAAACGACTTTTCCTATTACTTTGTGAAAACCTAAGATTCCTAAGGAATCAAAATTATTTTCTCCCTATCGCCACTTTAATATGCAGGTTGAGGTGGCCTCTGATAGATTTTCCTGTTATGCATCAATTCACTTTCTGTTTACTAATGGCTTCCTGTAATTAGCCATTTGAATATTTCAGTTTAAGCAATGCTTCAACAAACTTATAACTATTCATAACCAAAGAGAGTATAGTTACTTCATTTCAATACAAATTCTGCCATCACAGAACACATTCCCTTCCTTAATGCTACCACAATACCTTTTACAACTTGCCGTATGCATTCAAGTTTTGTCCTACATATTTCCATTCCGAGTTAATGAAAAACAGCCATCTTATTTTAGGACAAAACACACTTTCCTAAACAAATATCAAATTTCAGTCAGCACTCCTACAAACCTTTTACTTCTTTCAATTTCTATTTAAGTTTCATATCCTTCATTTCATTTTGTGAAGAAAAATAAACTATTCATTTCAATTTAGGCAAGAACTATTTTTTATGAAGAGATTTATAGTAATTTCATTAGTCAAGACTTACAATTTACATCACTTTAAAGATTTAATGTAAATAATGCAAATTTATTTTATTAGCACTCATATTTATTAATATAAGCACATTTAATTTTTGGCCATTTGAATAGAGCTTTTTTGAGAATTTTCATTTATCAATTTAATATTACCATCTAGAGGTATTAAAATATATACTAGTACTGAACAAACAGACAAACATAAAAAGAGTTAAGACACACTGACAGAAACATAAAGCTCATTAACTTGGCCCATAATTCTTACTCCTTTGGTGTGGTTATTTTTGGGTTTTTCATTATTTTATATCTTTGATTTTATTGCTTTATTTTTTTTTCTTCTGGAATCAGTGTTGCTTGTAATATGCAAGCTTATTTTTGGAAAATTTTACTAGTAATTAGCAACAGGATTGTTTGAGCATTATAAATGACATTAAGATTTAATTTAGCAGTTTAGATATTCAGGTATTTAACACATATATTTTGGATCATTGCTCTTTCAAAGTACACTTAGACAGACTTAGGAGTTAGATAAAAGCTTACATGTAAGAGGTGAGCAATAGGTTAGTCAAGTAAGATTATTAGGGACAGCAGGGTGTTGAATTTTTTGATAAAATGAGAAGGGTCAGAGGAATAGGATCTGAGGCAGTTTTGATTTGGGAGAGATTAGAGAGGGAGAAGGGGACATGAACATGCATAATTCTTTCTGCCTCAGCCACTTCCAAGAGAGAGGAGAGGAGCTGGGGAAGGAGGCTGGAGAGTGGGGAGTTGGGCTCAAGAGTGGGTAGTGGGTAGTGGGTGGGGAGAAAGGATGGTGTTCAAGGGAAGATGTGGGGGAATGGAAGAGGATGGATTAAGTTCAAGGGGTGCTGAATGAGGCATATGGCAGTGGAGGAGAGCCATGATCAGAATCAGAAGAAGAGTTTTCTGTGTGGGGGGAGGGGCAGGGAGGGCAGGAAAGCACAGGCCCCATTGCCTATATGAGGAGGAGAGAAATTTGGGGCAGAAAGTGGTGGCTATGAGGAGGGGATGGAAGGGGTGGGAAAAGAAAGTTTTTGAGGAGGCTTTTGGTGTGAAATAATTTGGTAAGAAGAACAAGATTGACAGAAGGAAGGGTAGTTACAAAGATGAAAGAAGGCTTGAATGTAAAGAACCTTGGACCCCTTGCAGCTGCACTGGATAAAGTTCTTTAAATCTTGGAGAATTTGGAAATTGAAAGTGCCATTCTCTTCAGCCATTGACTTTAATTGTCCAATTTTTATTGTGGACACAAAGAGGTCTAATAGAAAATCAGTTTTTCAGGTCTGTCTCCTTTCCAGTACAGAATTTTAAGGATGTGGAGGCGACAACCTAGAGGTGTGGTGTTCGGGAAGGCGAAAATAGAATCCCCCATTTTAGGTGTCATGGATGACACTAAGGATTCATAAAACAGGAGGAGATTCTGAGTGAGGCAGATGTCCCCGAATCAGTCAGAAATTTCCAAGGAAACAGAAGCAGGAAGTCTCCAGAGCCAAGGGGTCTCTACCCATGAGAACAAAGGTTTCCCAACTGTTGTGGCTGCCATGGTTGGTGAGGATCACTGACCTAGTGCTAGGATTTTTGTTCTTTTGGTGGGTTGTCCTGGACAACAGAAAAAGGAGAGAGAGAGGAGGATCCTCCAGTGGAGAAATCCTTGACTCACCCAGCTATGATTCAGTGTCTGGTGTTGGATGGATTTTTGGCAGCAGCGTGGTTGTGATTACTGAATCACCAATCAATCAGTCTCAATATGATCCCAGACCTGGGTTTTCAGCACCAAATGTTGGAGAAACAAGAGGGTGCTCACTGGGACATGGATACTGAGGATTGCAGACAAGAAGTTTATTGGGAAGCTCTCCCAACAGAAGGAATTGGAAGAATAGACTTCAGCCCCCATATTAGCATGTCAGGGGTCTTAAGAGAGACTTCAGCCCACACATTGTAGGTGGTGGATATGACTTTTTACAGTACATCAGAAGGTGGGGAAACAGCCCATGGGGAAGGGGTTTAGAGACCAAGGCCAATAGCGGCAGTAAAAGTGAATTCTTCCTGTGTATAGCTTGGGGATAGTGGGCAAAGAGGTGGGGTATTCTTGGAATGTGGGAGGGGTTGGTGGGGCCTGGGCATGGAAGGGGTAAAGGTCCTTATCTGCTCCACCCCCACTGTGATATGGAATTTTTGTTCAATCTTGGAGGGAGATGAGTTGCTTTTGAACACTTAGGCAAGGTCTTATGACCTATTAATCATTACAAACCTCTTAAGGGGGAATCTCTAACATGAATAAATAAAAAAATGAAATTCCTGCATAAAACTGCATGGTCACAGTGCAAATTAGAGTAACTAGCAATAGCCTTCAAAGAAATCTTTTAAGTGTTATTTTACAGTCAAAATTATTTTGTAAGAGAATGAAAATTATAAGTAACTGTCTAACTCCATTTATGTCTGTCTATTTGCTCAGTGTATATATTCAAACATCAAGATTGTAATATCAAATTAACAAAAGAAAATTCCTAAAAGAGCTCTGTTCAAATTATTAAAACTTACATATGTGGTAGTATATGTGAATGAATATTCCCAGAACCTATATTAGGCTAAGAAGGAGGGAAAGTTCTTACAGAAATCTGAATATAGAAACTATTGGGAAAGGTAAAAAGATTTTCCTGAGCCCTTTGACATTCTCAGCCCTCAGGGCCTTCATTTTGAAAGACTTGGCAGATTAAACCTCTATCTTCTAGAAAGGGGAATTAAGTATCAGTTTTCCCTGTCATTCCCCAATTCAAATCTTTTACCAACCTTAAAATAAGGGTAGTTAATAATCCTATTATCAAATTTCAATAAATACAGGAAAAATCCTTGAGAGCTATGGAAAAATCTTTTCTAAATCATGATTAAAACAAATTAAACAATTGTAATATATTCCAGAACCTAGCAGTCAGTATGCTTTTAAAATTATTCACAGTTTTAGAATTTTATTTAAGAAAAGAAGTTTTAGCCTCCTGTAAAGGAAGTAAAAAAACATTCCTTACATAAAATATAGCTTTTTCAATTTTATTTAGCTTTGGTGTAATATCCCTAGGTTTATTAACATTATATGTATTAAATATTTAAGATGATGATAGATATAAGTTCATGTTTAATGAAATTAAGATAAAGAAGGACATGTAAATCTGCCCTCTATTAAATGGAAAAAGTAAACTTGATTGGTTGCTAATAGTAATTTATGTGGCTTATGTAGAGGTAAAGTAACTAATCTAGGTGGTTATAGTTAACGGTTTGTGAAAGCATATTATAAACCATGGGTACTTAACCTTTTTGTTCCATGGGTTCCTTTGGTGTAAACCACAGATCTTTTATTAAGTCCACACTATACTATGTATTATTTAATAAATATATCACACCCACACCCACTAGAATAATGTTGTTTTTTCACTTAAATTCAAGCACACAGACCCCTTGTTATGAAACCCCATTTCAAATTGAAACATTTAAATGGATAATTCTAGGAAGTCATTTTATTAATTAGAAACCTAAATTGATATTAATAGCAAAAAGTAACTTCATAACAGGAGAACCTGTTGGAGGCCACCTCAATCTGCATATTCAAATGGCGGTAAGGATAGACAATCTTGATTCCATTGGGAATCTTAGAGTTTCATAAAATAATGGAAAAAGTGGTTTTCCGTGCTGCTAAAGTAAAATAACTGTTAATTAAGGTCATCATGGTAAAGATGTAGAAGTAAAAATCAAATACTAAAATATTTTTCATTTGCTATGTTATACATTGCATTAGAAGTGTTTAGAAAGTTTATAAGGATTAGAGATAGACTCCAGTATTTTCAAATTCTCTTGTACATTCACAGCAGGTCTTTGGTACCCTGCATATTGCATCTCCATTTAAGTTATTGGCTAGGTTGGTCACTGACCCCTAAAACAATAAAAGTCTCAACTACATCTCTAAACATATTCCTGAATAGGTGGAGAGTACATTGCAGTTTCAGACTTTTACAGCAGCTGGCAATGGCACAATATCACCAGATGTACAAATGATATTGCCTCCAGACTTGCTGTGTTTCATAGTGCCAAAGGGCACTATGCACTAGGCCAATGAAAACACTGGAGCCTTATCTTTCTAGTCTCTTTCTAGAATCAACCATGCTGCAGCATGTTGGCTTTGTGAAGGACATACCAAGTGGAGCAACAATTG
>JAQZBX010062507.1:0-16873 GCA_029593785.1 Cabassous unicinctus
TATTTTTGATTTGTAAATAACTTTTTCATGTAAATAAAGGGCATGCTTATAGAATTAGGTGCTTTGTAGTTGTAAATTCACACATAAAATTCTATTAATAACAAATATTTTCATTTATTTTTTATTAATTTAAGGGTTTTCAAATTTTCACTCATTAAAAATATTTGTATGAATCTCTTTTCATTTGTAGACTTATCATCACTTTAATACTTCATTAAAATATATTTAAATGGAACTACTGAAGCAAAAAAGAGGAATATTTACATAATTATTGGTAAATATTATCAAGCAGCCTTCCAATTTGTTTTTTTCTGTATTTATTAGAATTATTTTAATTATAGAATGAATATATTTTCATATTAAACATCCAAAGTTTAGAGTAGGTTAGAGAATGTAACATAAAAGTGTCCTTTCAAAACTTATTCCCAAGTCCCACTCCCCAGAAGTAACTGTTAATACCTAACATAATATTACAGATTTTACAAGCTTCTGCATTTATATAACATTTTTAAAAATATCTCTTTCTATGTACAAATGACATTATTCCCCATGTTTCTACAAATATATGAATATGGTAGAGTTTTCTAAGGAAAAAGAAATTTGGAATATTCTTTGCTTCATTAATAAAGCAAAATCAAGATACACATTTCTTTTATTCCTGGTGATAGCATACCATTTCTTTATATTTTTCTTCTTATATTTTATTTATCTTAATTACATAAAACATTTATAAATCAGTTTTTTGGTATCTTCAACTTTTGAACTTCTCCTTGTTTTCTTTCATTTTTATAGATTTTAGATTATTACTTTTATTAGTTAAGTCAACGTCTTTATTTTCCTTATGCTTTTTAGTATTGATCTCAAATGATCTGGATTTTATTTTTGTATGAATTTGAGATACTCTTCCTTTTCTGACTAATCAGGAATCCATCAATGAATGAATAACACATCAAATGAGTTATCGTATATTAGTAAGAACTTATTTACACCTGATGTGGCTGAGGGTAAAGATGTCCTCAACTTCTGTACAATTGAATTCAAGGAATAACATATTTCAAGATAAGTTCATTAATTAGACAAGAAAGATACACAATTGTATGACCTAACACCAAATGAATTGTGATTTAAAAAGTTGAACGATTCCTACAGAATGAATTGTCTGGTCAGTGAAGTTTCAAGATGAAAAAGATGTGGAGCTATACTTTTAAATGTGAAAACTGAAGTTTCCAGGTCTGTTTGATGGAACTTGGGCTCGGGTGTTCAATAAACTTATACTGGGTTTCTCTGTTGAGAATGTTTTAAAAATAGTAACAAATTATTCATTTATTCTAATAAAACTACATAATCACAATAAAACTGCAAACCGTTTGATGTCCAGCTGCTATAACATTGCTCAATGTGGCAACATTAATTATAGTATGATAAATAGAAGGTAGGAATGGAAGTTCCAATTATCTCTGAAATGTATGAAAAAGAAAATGATTTAATTAAAACAATTTAAATACATTCAGGTCCTCTGGAAGGTAAAAAAGACCAAAAGTTGGTGTCCTTGGCTATGAGGAGAAGAGCAGTTAGGTGAGAAAAGTGAGTAAAAGATTGTAAGAGAAAAACATGAATTGCTTCAGGTAAACATAGAGAGGAAGATAGGTTAACTTCTCTTTAAGTACTGCACTCTTATTAAATCAAAAAGTGATAGAGATAAATTTCTGGGCAGAAAATGGACAGCCAAGAAAGCCAGGTCATACAATTTTATTTTTTTAAAAAGCAAAAAGAAAATTTTAGGATATAAAGACAGGAAATCAGCACTTGTGCAGATTTGTCTCAGAAAAACACCACCTCAGAATTTTATCATTTGATTCTTTCACTATTTCCTAATACTCATATCCTATCCAGCAGTTCAGATTTTGGGGTGGGGGGAGGAGGGCTCCCAATATGGAGGATACTATTTTCTCTTATTTAAAATCCTTAATTTTCCCTACTACTTGTTTGAATTTTTACCAGTCTAAATTAACGTGGTCCCAGAAACCTATATATATGCCCAAATTTACTCTTTTTTCCTTCAGAAAATAAACATCCACCTCTGTCCCCTATGCATCTATATAACTTTTATTAAATCTGTCCTATATTGAGCAAGATAATCCTAAATTATATTTTATTCTTGACTTTTCCTTTAAAATCAATACAGTTTTTTTTCTGTTATTTTATGTGACCTTATTTTCTTATAAAGTAGGTGTGATAGTTTGTCTTGTTTACTTACATACAAGTTTGATCTTTAATACAATGAGTTTTGCTGAGTAAAACTGGGTTCCAACTAGGACCAAATGTTACTAAATAGCTGCTCCCTCTGACATTCACACTACTTGTCATAGAAAACATTAAATCCCAAACATCCATTTGAATTGCATTCCAGAAAAGAGAATTCATGAGGGAGCAGGGATGCCAATGGATAACTTAAGTTCCTGTCCTGGTCCCAAAATCAAGTTTTGTACATTTCATTGTTTAACAATTAACAAAGCAGAAAACTAGGTACATAATAAATGATAATAAATGGAGGATGGTGCAGATACCAAATGAAGTCAGAGAAGGAAAGAGGAGAATGATAGTGAGTAGAAGAGAGATGGGAAAAGAGTGTTTAGAAGGGTAATTTGACCAGGCTTTCATCACAGATATCAGCTTATTTCCTCCACCCTCCAGCATTATCACTTTCTCCCAAATCAGAGAGGGGGTGCAGTTGTGGGACATGAGCAAGTGTCACCATGGGTCTTTAAAACCCAGAACGAGGGTGTAGAAGTGCAGCTCTCTTATATCCTGTCCCTGAAACATCACCACTAAACTTAAACTCTTCAAATGAGGGGACCTGGAAGAATTAAAACACCAAGCTAACCTATTTACCCAGGGGTAGTCTTACTTTCCTGGTGTAGTTTAATTTTTACTTTTTCTATGTGGTGAGTATAGAAATTTGTGAGAAAAAGAGTGAGAAACTCAGGCCAGGTAAGGCTCGGGCACCCCGGGCAACTGTCACCCTCCATTTTGAAAATACTCTCCAGAAGCATCATCTTTTCTGGGGAGACAGACTGATTATAGAGTCCATCAAATCAGTCTTGAGGAGGCACCATGAAAACTATGTTTCAGACAGACTGAAAAACTTACCTCAAGAGCAAAGAGATGTCTTCCAAATAGTGTATTTTTCATATCTTCAACCTTAATTGACTTAGAAGGTGAATCATGAAGACTGGATAAAACATGCAAACTATACTTATCGCAAATTAGTGATATTTTCTATCAGTGGAGTTTGTGGGGATCGGGGAGTTTATGGAGAGAGGGGATTCTGCTAGTGGTCTAAATTCTCATGGTTCCTTCCCAGGAGCAATGGATTAGACGAAACAAGGTGTATGATTAAAGGGGTGGTGGGGCGGCGGGGTTGTGAAAACAGGGGAAGTTTCTCAATACTGAAACTTCCTTATAGAAGAAACTATTCCTGTGCTTTGAGTGAGAAACACCTCTGAAGCATAATCTGTTCCCACCAGTTCTCTTTTGGGAAAGCATGAGTTAAATGTTTCTCTTTTTATTGTATTGGATATTTATAGTAATTACCACAAAAGCCGAAGGCAAGCTTTTAGCCTCAGTAGCTACATACGCCATATGCAGTCCCAAAGTATTGTCCAATGAGTTTCAAAGACGGTCTGAGTGCCATAGCAAACTATGGGGCCAATTAGTTAAACTGAAACTCACTCGCAATTGCTGGTGAGGAAACCTCCTTCCCTTCTCCCTATGATTTGCTTAAGCATGTTTCTTCTAGAGTCATGAAAATCTTTGCAGCCCGATAAAGGTGCACATAGGTGTAATATGCATGGCAGACTTCTATACTGGCTCCACCACATACCTGTGTGTGAATTTAAGTCCGTTTCTCAAATTCTTTAACTTGCAATTTCCTTTTTTGTAAAATGTAACTAGTAATAGTCATAATAATTTATTCTATTTAACATTATTAATATTAAAATCTTCCATTTCTAATCCCATCTATGATTTTAAATCAGTATAGAAAGGAAAGAAGGGAGAGAAGTAAAAGGTAAAGGACTTATTGAATACTAGTCTTGTGTATTTTCTTTTAATTTTTAAAGATTTTCTGAGACTATATGCTCTTCTACATTCAGGGAATTAAGTTTGAATTTTGCTTGTAATGTTGTTGCAAGCTAATGAAGGTGCAACAGATTAAATTACAGAGTTACTTTCCTACCTGGGAGACCAAACTACTACCTAGAACTCTGATGAACACATTAACTCTTTGGTATGTCATGGACTGCTTGGTACATGCAGTGATGAAGTATAAGTTCAGGGTGAGGGTGGGGAAGAGAGGTGGGAGATAGAAATGCAGATGGAATAATGACATGAATACATAACACCATGCTTTGCAATTTATTGATAGGCCTAGTGGCAACCAACAGTCATAGAGAAACTACTTGGAGAAAATTGTGGCCCAAAATCTGAGCTTTTGTGTTAAAAATGGGCAGTAGAATCTCGAGTAAGATTTATGCAAGTCAGTTTCCCATCAATTAAATGGGAGCACAAAGGCTTAGCTTTAGAAAGTGTTACAGTTGGGCAGTTTGATGTAATTATGAATTCCAAAAATATAATTGGATCATGCTTGTAAACTGATCTGTTAATCTGGGCATGATTAAGTTATGATTAGGGCGTTGACTGGGCCACGTCAATAGGGCATTGAGCCCCACCCCTTGGTGGATGGGGAATCGAATATAAAAGGCAAGGCAAAGAGCAGAGTTGAAGCAGTCTTTTGAGAAGCAGTTTTGATGTTGGAAAGAAGGCCCCAGGAGAAGAGAAGCAAGCCGTTAACCAGATCGTCTACAGCTGACCTTGTTGAGGAAACAGGAGCTGAGCCCGGAGAGAAACGCAGCCTGGGGAAGAGAGGAACTCCAGAAGCCTGAACCCTGGCAAACACCATCAGCTGTCTTGCTCTAACATGTGGCAATAGACTGTGGTGAGAGAAGAAACTTAATGCTTTATGGCCTGGTATCTGTGGACTTCTACCCCAAATAAATACCCTTTATAAAGACCAACCCATTTTTTCGTATTTCATATTAGCACTCCTTTGGCTGACTAACACAGAAAGCCTCTGTAGAGACTAAAAAAGATCACATCTACAAAAAAAGATTCCCTGTCTCAGAGAAAGTGATGAAAAATATGTATATGTTCTGATTCATCCTCCTGTAATATGTGGAATTGAGAAAGAGAAAGAAAATAACTCACTGAAGCTCACAAAGCTGATTAGTAATACAACTGAGCTTAGACTCCAAATCTCTTAATGACAAGCTTAAAGTATTTTCCTTTAAAAAGAGTACAATAATGCCACAAGCTTCCTTGGCCTGGGAAACAATACCAGCAGAAGATCCTTCATCAAACTTCCCAGTGAGAAAACTCTAAACTAGCTCCTAACTTTGAAGCAATGATTAAGCTTCCCAGGTAAGCTGTGGAAATTTTTCAAAGTGCAATTATCAAGGAGTTCGCTGAACTGCCCAAAGGTAAGAAGCTGAGTCAATGGTACTTTTAGTTTCCTTCAAGCTCTGAGGTGAGTTGACCATGAGATCTCATTAAATATTTATTGTACACTGAGAGTTATCTAACTGGACTCCAGGTTCTGCCAAAGCACTGACATGGTTTTATTGAAACAGTTAAGTTTTATCATTCAATCATGGGAACGTTAGAATTGGGAATGGATGGCAACTGAGATTTGAACTACTTTGGGTTTTGATCTAGCTTTTTCTCACATGTAATTTTAAGATAAATTAGAGCTTTGCTTTAAACTCTGACCATTAAAATTGTATCTTACTAAGATGAGATCACCAAGAATAATTCAAAAACTCTGGCTAAATTCAGATCCAACTAATCAAGTGGAAAATTGTTTTGACAGATGATTTTATTGGTATCAAAAATTATTTCAGAATAAAAATCGGTTCACTGAGAGCAATATCATTTTTTTGCAGCAGCAGATGGGAGAAGAAATGTAAAACAGGCAGTGAAAAGAAGAATGGAGAAAGAGCAATGATTTGATTTACTATTTTAATTTTTATTAAAGAAGGGCAAATTAATTAGTATATAATATTTATTTGAAATAGCCCCTCTGCATTATGTCAAAGTATGAATTGCAGTTATTATTATGATCTAAGGTCTAATCTCAGTAATAACTACATTAATTTAGCTAAAGTTAACATTGTAGGGGTCAATATTAAAGGTATATTTAAATTTGAATATGGGAAGGTATTCATCCATTTCTTCAACAGATATTTATTGAGTTCCCAGTACAAGCTGTTCTAGATCTTAATGAAACATCCTTGAACCAAAAAGAAAAAATTCTCTTTCTCATAGCTTACAGTATATTGAAGGAGGAAGACAAAAATACAATAAATAAATGTGATATTGTATAACAGAAAATGATAAGGGCTATTAAAAATAAATAATAGATGGAGAGGGATGAATAGGTAGAATAGGATTCAGTAGGAAGGAGAGACACAGGTTAGCCATGAAACATGGAAGAAGAAGGAGGCAAGCCAAGGGGTACATGAGAAGGGATTGAGGCTTCAAATGGGCTCAAAGAATGAATAATTTATGCCTGAATTTCACAGAAGGTAGCATATGAACAAGAGTGATATTTGGAGAAAAACTAACCAACTCAACTATAGAGGGACTCCATACTCTATTTGGGCATGAGAGTAGCACATTGAAGAGCTAAATATTATTTACTTAGGGATTTTCACATTGTAATTCCATACTGTGCTCACATATATTATTTGAAAATGTAATGAGAAATGGCTCTGTGGTCAATTAAATTTAGGAAATTTTGAATGATTTCATATATAAAATAAAAATTTCTTGGCACCTTCAGTGTGCAAGACAGTTTTAGGGATGGTAAAAAATGTTGAAAACTGCAGACAAGGGTCGGATTTGTGTGGAGCTTAAAGTCTGGTGGAGAATAATAAAGTAAAAATTACATAAATAATTTGATTTTATTAGTAATAAATATGATAAGGAAAGGTTGATGCAGAAGAGAAAAACTGGAATTTTGTAGTTGTTTGAAACATGGCTAGAACTTTAATTAGGCCCAAGTTTAAAGGATGACATTACCTTTTCTTTTGTCTACAATTAGGTTTCTAAATGCATACATTTGCAATGGGGATGATGTGTGTCCCAAGAGGGTAAAAATTGGTGAATGAGTCAATTTTTTTTCTTTTTTATGTATAAAGTACAGATATATATATAAACAACACAAATAGGTATATAGTATATCTATGGTATTAAATATTCTGAGAGGGTTGATTAGGAAAAATGTCTAAAAAGACTACTTACGATTTGATAAAGAAAAAATGGTTGATAAAGGCTGCCCTGACACATGTCTATATGTTTAGACAAGAATGTGGAGTAATTTCAGAGTTTTAGTAAAGAAGATCCAGTTGTAGATGAGGATTATATTCTATAAAACTGAGAATCTTCTCTCTCAAGAGAGTTCTCAGGATGTTAGGACAAATGTGTCAATGAACCAATTATAATATAACCTGTGAAGTATATTGTAAATATAGGATATTATTTTATTATTGAAGGTAGAAAAAGAATGAAGGCTATAACCCCAAATATTTCTAAATTGTAAACACATTATTTGAGAATAATATTTTTTATGAATAAGAGAGAGTTTAGATTTATTTTTCCAGCTGAGATACATGTTTTTAGTCTGTAATAATGGCAACTGTCCTGCAGTCAGATTGACATAATTTTAATAAAAGTCTTAGGTGAAATGAACACTAGACAAGGAGATTGAAAAATTCAGTCCTGCTACTTGCTAGGTGGCCAAGAAATAATCATATTGTCTTTTCTTCATCCATATAATCAGGTGGATGGATCATTGTGTGGCTATTCTCTTCTCAAAGGACAGAGCTTATTTCTGCGGCAACTAATTGAGTGGTTAATACCATGATGTGGTTTTGTGCTTGGGAAGCATTAGCTTGACCTAACTCCAGTCAAACTGTGCCCCTGGGAACCATCTACCACTGTAGGGGTGGGTGGGAATTCACTGGCATTGTGATTAGCACATCAGTGAGTAAAGACCCAATCTCAAAGGGATGTAATTTGTAATTGGAATGATGTAAGCCTGCACATTTTCACCAATTTTGAAAATGCACTCTGCCTTCTTTTAGCTATGACTCATTACCCAAAGGAGAACATCTTTTAATGATTTTTTTTTTAAAAGATGTGAATTGCAAACTATTTTCAAAATAAGCTCATAGTACAACCACATGATGGTCACAGTCCCTTGAAGGATTTTATAAATAGCTTACCTGGCTTGCTTTTTTGGTAACTTTGCCTATTTAGATGACATTTAAATTCTTTTGATAACTGCAAAAGTTGTTTCTTATTTAAGTCCTTGGGCAATTAGAGTAGCTGTTTTAAATATCTTATTAAAATCACTGGATACTTTAGTTCTATCAAAAAAACTTCTCATTAAATGACTGGATAATTTATGCCTTGTGTAGGACCTGATTTACTCACTCCAAACTTGGAATAACCAACTTGAAACTCTAATGTGTCATGATTCTTAACACTTCTGTAAAAAAACTTCATGTGAGTAAATTCTCATTGGGATCAGATATTTAGTTATGCTGCCATGATCTTGGAAAATTGATTTGCACAATTTTCCACATTCTACCTACTGATTCCATTGGGTAACTGGCTGGGTTTTGAGAGCTTACAGAAATGAACCTATGCTGAGCTTTGGCTATAGCCTTAGAAACTTACTTGAATATTAAATAAGTTCCTATTAATTTTAGCTGCTTTTTTGAAATTGTTCAGATATAATTATTTATAAATAATGCACAATTATATGATAATTAAAACACATTAATAATTGAACTGCATTATCTGTTCACAGAGATTGTAGTCATATTATGTACAGTCTTGAGCTATGAAAAAAATTTAGCTGATTTAATTTCATCTGTTTTGAAAAAATATGAAAAAATGAGTGTCTTTTGGCCTCTATCCAGATCATGAATTTGAGTAAATAAAAGTGTATTTATCTGTTTCAGAGATGTACTATAAGTAAGGGGAGGAATGGAAATAGCTGGTGTGTCTAGGATGGCTTCGGAGAGATTTTCTGATTCCCTTTTTTCATTCATCTCTTTATTTCTCTTTCTCTGATATCTGTCTATCTTTCTTCCTATCTACCTATCATCTATCTGTCTGTCTATCTATCTATCTCTCTATCTATCTATCTATCTGTCAATCTATTTAATTTTTAACTTTCATTTTGTACCAGGGTACTTTAAGTTTTTTTCTTCTACTAAAAACATCTGAGAAGGAACTTATTCAGTATTTTTCTTTGTTTTAAGTAATGATACATTAGACCTCTTTTTCATTTTTAATCTAAGGATGAGTTGAAAATTTTTTGTAATTCTCTATCAATACATATATAAAAGCCAAACATTTATTTGTGAGGAGCTCTGCTGCTCTGCTTATATGGGTGGTAGTAGTGATATTGGGGGATATGCAGATAATTTGCTTGGAGATAGGATGGTGAAATCATGAAAATTTGTTTATGGATTAAGCCCCCCTCCTGAAGAATTCCATGAAAACAATAAATTTGGGTCTATAATGGTATAAAACTTTCC
The DNA here is from genome assembly GCA_029593785.1 of Cabassous unicinctus. Taxonomy (NCBI): domain Eukaryota; kingdom Metazoa; phylum Chordata; class Mammalia; order Cingulata; family Chlamyphoridae; genus Cabassous; species Cabassous unicinctus. The sequence continues at coordinate 9,669 of JAQZBX010062507.1, forward strand.
ATTCTTTAAAGATGCTATTATAGATAATTCCATCTCCACTAAACTTGTATCATCTTTCAAGAAAAGCAAAGTAAATTACGGAGAGTTACCAACAGAAATAGGCTGCTTAAAGGCCTTAATTGGAGACATGTACTGTTGATGGTTCATGTACTTGGGGAATATAACTTCCAAAAGACACAGGGCCACTGCTGGTTCATTGGTGATAATCCAAGGCACTCCCTAAACAATTGCTAGCACCACTTATTATCCAGGGTTTTATTGGAGAAATCATCTCCATAAAAAATTCAGATGCAGGAAAAGCACACCTAATGTAAAGTCAAATTCCTAGATTTAAGTCCAGGTTCTGTTACTTATTAACTGTATGGCCCTGAGAAAATTAATTACTTTTCTCTTTCTCAGCTGTACAGCATGCCTTATTATATGCAGATGTGAGGATTAAATAATACAATGTGTGTAAGTAACTAGCAAAATGTCTGGTCCATAGCAGGTGTTTAGCAATTTATTATTATTATTATTTTAGTTTGATATGGATTTCTGCATATAGACAGTATGTCTCTATAAATATCAAATAGTAATTTATTTGGTATTATCTGAATACCAATAATAATTTCTTGCTTATGTCATCTTGTTTATGGCATCAGAGAAATTATGTGAATGTATGACTGAATGACTGAATGAAAACAAATTAAAATGTTATTTTTCACTGTATTATTCGGTGAACATAAACAAGATTGATAATATTTAGTGTTAGTAAGGCTGTAAGGAAAAGTGACACTTTAGAATACTATTGTTGGGGAAAAAATTTGGCATAGAATTTGTGAAAGTAATGTTACAAACATTTTAATGTTAAAATATGCATAGCCTGACTTGGTACTGATGTTTCTAGGAATTTCTCCAAAAATAGTATTCAAACCTAGTAAGTAAAGATGTCTGTAAAGTGATATTCATTACAGCATATGTATAAGGCAGAGTATTAGAAATAATATAAATATCAGGCAGAAATGAGTTGGTTAAGTAAATTATAATGCAACCATAAAATGGAATAATATATAGCAATTAAAATGGAAAATGAATGAATACTGAAGTCAAATAATGTCCACGTAAATTGTTAAATTAAAATATTTAATTACTAATACAAAATATTTATTTTGATAATATTCTTACATATTTTATATAATGTAAGTACATAAATGAATGTACATATACAATAAACTTATATAAAAGTGCATATCTGGAAATCATGAACTGAACTGCTAATAAAAGGTCGGGTGAGTGCTTGTGGTTGGCAGTGGCCCTTGACTTTAAACTTACAATTACTCCATCATTCCAAGGGCCATGCTTTACTTTGTAAATTTATTTATTTATTTATTTTATTTATTTATTTATTTATTTATTTATCCCCCCGACATTGTCTGCTCTCTGTGTCCATTCGCTGTGTGTTCTTCTATGTCTGCTTGTCTTCTCTTTAGGTGGCACTGGGAAACAATCCTGGGACCTTCCAGAGTGGGAGAGAGGCACTCAATCTCTTGTGCCACCTCAGCTCCCTGATCTGATTTGTCTCTTATAGTCTCTCCTCTGTGTTTCTTTTTGTTACATCATCTTGCTTTGCCAGCTCTCTGCTCAAGCCAGCACTCTGTGTGTGCCAGCACTGCTGCATGGGCCAGCATTCTTGCATGGGCCAGCATTCCACATTGGCCAGCTCTCCACATGGGCCAGCACTTCATGTGTGCCAGCTCTCCTTTCAGGCCAGCTTGCCATCACCAAGAGGCCTCAGGAATTGAACCCTGGGCTTCCTATATGGTAGATGGGAACCTAATCACTTGAGCCACATCCACTTACCTTTACTTTTATAATTTATAAATATAGCAATAAAAAACCCTTCAGTTTTATTCAAACAACTCCTTTTTGGAAAGAACTTTAAACTATTTTAGAAAACAGTTTTTGAAGATTTGACTTTTAAAGTCAATTCAAATCTTGCATACTGATAATGGTTGATGAGTCATGATACCCTGTTCATGAACTGGGCATTTAATAGAAGTAGACATGTTTGTTGGAAACCTAAAGACAGAGGATCTGTTTTAAAATGGTGATTGGCATCATTCTCCTCATCCTGGTAAAAGAAATGGGATGCTGCTCCAAGCATCCAAATGATGAAAAATCATTTACTACTTACAACCACAATTTCAGATAGAGAGCATTAATTTCACAGAGGCTCTGAGGCACAGAGAGGTTGTCAGGCATAGAGTAGGTACTTAGAAGGAAGAATCAGGAATTTTACAGAGATTTAATTAAGACTAAAGTTCTCACTATATTTTCCCAAAATGAACTGTGTTCTAGCTGGGCACATCTACTCAAGATAACCTGCACCTAGGAGTGTATGTGACTAAGTTTTATGACATGCCTGCAATATGACATTCATTTTAATGCCTGACTGTCTATACTACCTTTTTAGTACACTTTAATATTGATAAGTTAAAACATTACATTTTAAACCATAATGCCAGGCACTTTATATGCATGATATAATACTACTGAAAACAAGAGAACTGAAAATTAGAGCAAATGTATAACTTCTAGCCAATTCCATCCCTGGAAAATCCATAGCAAAGTCAGGTTTATGTGATGTCAAAGTCCTTATCTTTGGCTATGAACACCACATTTGCCCTTTCTCTTTTCATGCCTTGTTATGCTGTTGCCCTTACTGTTCACTTTCTTTTCAATTTTCTAAATTCTCATATCAAGGTCTAACCCTTTCATCTTCTTTAAAATGAATAGGTCAGACTGGTATCTTTCAATTCTGGAACTTATATTGTTTGCACATTGTTTCATTTGTGCTTATTCTGTTTCCATCTTTAAGGAAAGGATATTTCCTTGTATTCCCCAAACTGTCTGCCATATTATTGAAATTTACAAGTATTTACTGTCTAGGTAATAGACAATTGAAGGAAATGTAATTCCCCACTTCATTTCAACACTACTGTGAAAGATGGTATTTCATTGAGACTCACTACAGAAAGAAAAAACTTTGTTATAGAGAGGATCTGACAGCAGTGATTCAACCCTGACTTGGAAGACCAAGGTATGGCTTAGCAGATGGGTTTGGTTAATGCACGTCTATAATTGTAAATGGTAGGGATGATAAATTGGATCTTTGTACCTAGATGCCAATGGAAGAGCAGCTAAGCTCTCACAATGGCAAGCTCATTTAGGGAGGCAGGGATTACACCATTGTGCTCAGGGACCCATAGTTCAATGAAAATGCAGTTTTCTTTGTAGGAATTCAATTTCACAGGTTTAATAAAGTGACTAGTGTGTACACAACACAGCATTAAGAATTTAGTGGAATGAGACTAAATTAGCTATGCTTAAGCACCCACATAAAGACATAAGACCAACATGCAATTGATATAAAAATTGAGCTAAGAAGAGAATTTAATTATTGCCAACAGTACAAAACTATACAGGTGCATGTAACAAACTCTCAAGGTTACGATGGCAAGAGAGATCACTGGGAAAAATGAGGTAAATGGTGATGGATTTGGTTGATAGCAAAGGGCATGGTTAGAGGCAGCAGAAAGTCAGCAGCTAATAGGGATGAAAAATTATCATGATGAATATTTCAATAGTGCACTCCAGAGAATATCATGCTTGTTACTAACCTGATCTTCACAATGTTGTGATGCAGAATGTAAAATTCTTGGAGGGGTTGAAGAAGATGGTGGTTAGCAGCCTGAAATATGAAGCTGCTAAAAGACTTTATACGAGTTTCATAATTTCTCTTACCCTCACCCACTGCATTAGAAAAACATCATAATAATAGTTCCTATTATTTCATGGTAATTAAAAGAGAAAATCAGGACTTTATTATTGCATTATTTTATTTTTGCAGAGTTTGAAGGTTAGGAAGGTTGATATGTAGCCAAATAGTGACCTTGTTGTTGTCAGTGTGAGGCGCAAAGGAAGAGTCAGACAAGTTGATGCATATGAAGTAGAGGGCTGCAGCTCACTCAGGCAAAACAGCCCTGAGGTTACTGTGACCCACTCTTTTATTCAGCTTACAACAGTGCATATTCTTCTCAGAATAGCCTAAACTTGCCAACAATCTGTTGTGTTCTTACTTCAGCAAGAACACTTCCTTCTCTGGCAGTCTACCAAGAAGCATAAGTATGAACATTGTTTCATGCCCTAAAGGCCTTGGTCTTCACTAGTTTCTCAGCTTGGTGCATGAGAGCACTACCTGTTTCTGAGTTCCCAGACAATGTTTCTTGGGAATTCAGAAAATAACATCTGTGTGGTGAGTTCATTCTGCTCTGTCTCCTCCTACTGATATCTGCAGTATGCAGTGTTCTTGGAGACATTTACTAATGTTTCTCTGCCAGCAAGTATGCTTTTTGAATGCTTAACCCTTTATGCTCTGACTCTCAGCACCTTCTCCAATAATTCCTCCTTTTTTGTTTTTTGTCCAGGGTGACTGTGCCTGTCTTAGGTTGCCCTCCTCTGAAGGTCTTACCCATCACTGGCCACCAGCCAAGCTGCCATGGACAGGGTTTCGAGAGTCAAGGGTTTTAAGCAGAATCAAGTTGTTGGCATGGCTGGTCTTTTCAGCCCCATTAATTTGGGACAGCAGGGCTTTGAGAATGCTTCCTAATACAGTTACGAGTAGCAAAACACCAATGATCAGCACACCAAAGTTACTAGAGAAGAAATGATCTAAAATGGACATTAATTTGGTCTAAGTATAAACATTTTGGCTGAGAAATTGATTAAATCAGTCAGCTAAGCCTAAAGGATTTTCTAATAGATTTTTCATTTCCTTTATATTTTGGAAAATTATCTTAATTTTCTAACTTTGTCCCTAATGGACTGTTCTCAGGTACCTCTGGTAAAGTTTCTTGCCGGCTGCTTTTAGAATTTGTCTATCCCATTTTCCCTGAGATTTCTAAGGCATTACTGGCCCCTAGTCCTTACTTCTCACCCTGTATCTTGCCCAAGACTTCTTGTGCTATACTCAATCTCGCTGACTCAACGTATCTTGCTTGCACTGGCTCAACATATCTTCCCTGAGATGTCTTGTATTATATTTAATCTCTGCTTCCTTAAGGTCTGGTGATGGGGAGAGACCCTCAACTTTTCCTACCCCAAAGGCCACCATAAAACTTTGGTGGGATATCCTGCCAGTCAGAGAAGGGGTTCGAGGGTCTCTCCTCATTCCCGTGATCCCAGATGAGCCCCCAATTGAGTGGGATGGTGACCACTTACTTAAAATAAAAGTTCTGAAGACAGAGAGTTGGACTAGAGGTAGCAATAATTATCTATATATGCTTGACTGTGTTCAGTTCCAAGGATGTGCTCCCATTTTTGGGTTTAATCTAAGTTTATTTGGCTCCTTGTTTCTTCCTTCATTTCCCCCTTTTTTAAAAATTGCAATAGCATGATGTGCTCTGTAGCGGTTTGCTGGTGCATTAATTGGTTAAGTTGTCACGATTTTCTGCAGGATAAACAATATAGAAAACACAATATTAATACAATTATACATATGAACATAACAGATCCTGATAAACCACGTAACCATTGTGTAGGATGCAATTGTTCTAACCCATTCATTAACCCTTTCAAAATATGTTCCCCAGTTATGACTTGTAATTGTTTTTCAAATGTCTGATGTATCTTCTGTTGCAAGCATAGAATTTCTTTAGTTAAATTATCATGATTTAGAAGATGTTTTTTCACTGAGTCCCAGGGAAACTCAGTTGCATTGTAAAGCACAGGAGTAATACAATAAGATGTTTGATTCCAATCACATTTCATTTTCATTTGTAATTTCATAGCTTGAATATGATTTTCTAACAAAATAATGGCTTGTCTTAGATCCGCTATTTCCTCATGTATTTTTGAATCTATTTGTCTTTGAGTTCCCCATAACTGTTCTGAATTTTGTTGCCATGTTTGCATGAAGTCAGCAGTTTGAACTCCTTTTTGAAAGGCTATTCCTGCAGTGGCTGCTGTTGCTGTTACAGCTATTATACCCATAATCACAGCTATTAACATTCCCATGAATCTTCTTGACCTTTTCAACAATCTTTTAGATATTGAAGTCAATATCCCCATAAGTGGGGTATCCTGCCATTCTCAGTTCATCTGTACAGGTAACCACACTCCAATTCTTGCTTTTAAGATGTAAAGACTAGAGGTATTAGGGAAACTAATAAAACTGTTAATACAGGTATATAAAGAGCAGTTGTTCAGACATTCTATTGCCCCATTATTATTGTTCCAAGCAATATTACCCAATAATAGAACATAAGGAAGATGCACACAAGCCCTAACTCATTCCATATTATTACGAGTAAGGGTAAAAGTATAATTAGTTCTTATGTTAGAAATGTGCCCCTGCCAAGAACTAGCAGTGCAAAAGCTGAGGCTAATTTCCACTGATGCGGCTGAGTGGGATGTCCTACCCTGAAAGGATTAGGTAGTGTAAATCCCTCCCCATGCCAGATAATGGAATTATTTGCATGTGTACTTATGCTTTCGTTCTCCTTATACCATTTTAAATCAAATGGCTGGCCCTTCCCATGAGCAGAGCCTACAGGGCTCCAATCATGATGCTTCCATAGGAATTATTAACACTCATGGTTCTGAGCCATGACACGCATTCCATGGAAACACAGAACTGTTAGCATACACATAAGGAATCTGGCACATGGGAGCCTCCACAGGATAGGAATTTCTTTTTCATAAATATTGCCTCTAAATCCTTGTGCAGCAAGTGCATATATGGAATGGTGATTACGGGTACCATTTTCCCCAATACTTAACCATAATTGATAATGCATTTTCAAACAATGATCCCCCTCTCCAAAACATATGGTGATGCCTTCCACTCCTGTAGAGTAATTATTAATCAATTTTCCTTCTTCCATAGGCTTTTAAGGAAGGCGAGAATTAATGGGCCCAGGAAAATGAAAAGACTGATTAATATAAACAGGGTAGGATTTGTTCCCCCAAGTCAACAATTCTAAAAGAGGTGAATAAGTAATATAAGCCCAATATGTATAATTATGTGAAGGTGCACTACTTACTGCTGTGGTTGTTAAGGTAAGCATAGCAAAGAATAACTGAATTAGAGTGACATTCTCCCTTTTAGAAGTTACCATCTTTTCTGCTTTTTGTGTCAGCTTCTTCAGCTTGTTCATGTCTAGGTT
>JAQZBX010062508.1:0-16872 GCA_029593785.1 Cabassous unicinctus
AAAAAAAAAAAAAAAAAAAAAGCAGTTTGAATATTATCACATCAAAGGAAAAGATGCCATTGTCTGCGAACTCTTACATCTGTCAGAGTAAATCAATTACGGGACAGAATTAATTTGACGTACAATTTTTTCCAAACAAGAAACCCCTCATTTCCTTCTCACAAACGTAAATACATAATAAATATTATATATTTTTTGTTTGGTGAGAAGATACCAGTAAAGTGATAACATCTGGCTGGAGCAAAACGCTGCCAGCTAAGGAATGGTTTCCTCTCTGCGGGCCTGACCAGAGTCTGATGCTGTGCAGATGTGCGGCCGGGCCTGACTGTAAAAGTTATAAACATTGTCATAACATTGTTCGACTTCTCTAGTATTTCCTGTCTTCTGCTTAGCACTTTATTACTAAGTCTGGCCAGCTGCCAAGTGAAATGCAGGGAGTTAGGGCCTCTGGCTTGAAATTTAAAACAAGTCCAGAATTCATTGGGTTTAATTTGATATGCGAACTCTGATAACTCACACTTGTTAAAATAAAGCCGCTTACCATTCAAGTTAGATTTACACAGCTTTGAGAGGACGCGGGAGAAGAGGAGAGCACATTTTTCAAAAACTTTAATATCGGCTTTTAGCTCTTGGTGTGAGAGGTGGGGGTGGGGGGAGAAGGACTCTGCGCGCGGAACAGCTGATTCAGAAGCTGGACAGCTTACAGCAAACTTGTGTTCATTTCCTGTATTAGATGCAGTTCCCTGGGCAGAGAATGGGCCTTTCTTTCAACACTTCTGAGCACGTTCTTTCTCTTGGCTCATTTTCAGATTAGGAAGGCCACATGAGGCTCGTTGCCTATACATCATAACAAAATGGTGAGGTGAAAACAAACGAACGATCCACCACCAGGCTGATTTTCTGCAGAGGGTATCTTGTGCCAGGGTTGAACAGAACGTTTATTGAAGCACCAGCATGAAGACATGTTAACCCAATTTTTCCTGTAATGTATACTTGATTGATTGGCAATTTTTGGACCACAGGCTGTGGTTAGGATTACATCAATCAGGAAGCAGTAACTCTTGTGGGACTTCCCTTAAATAATCTAGTGTTTATTGGCAAAAGTAGTTGCGTTTTTTGCTGTCTGTTTCTTTCACGTGTTCATCAGTCCCATTCCTGTTTGTAATGTGGCATTGGTACACGAGATAGGTCTCTTTTCCTCCTTTTATCCCCCCTTAGCCATTAAAATACAAGATGATGCACTGTGCACAGTGCCTGGCACATTGAATGCGCTAATACAAAAGTGAATGAGTGTTGAACAAGTAAGAAATGAATAGTGAAAATGAATACATTTAAGTATGCATGCAACCAAATTTGGATTTTATGCTATTCAGAAGTGATAGGGTCACCTATTCAATTAAGAATTTATTTATAGACATTTATTTATAGAGCACCACTCACCTTCTCACGTAAACAGAGTGCTGCATATGCAATATATCAATTAACATCGGTATACAGATTTTAACTCTCTTGCATAAATATATCACATAATTTATTATTTATAAATAAAATTATAAGTAAAGATGTGAACAAAGAATGGCCAAAAGAGGAATTCACTTAATTCTGGGAACCATTGATTGTTCACTAGGACCACACTTTTGCACACTAAGAGAAATAATTTAGTCTGTAATATGCCACCAAAATTCTAATTACTGTCTTTGTTGTTTGGCAAATTTCACAATGGTCTCAACATATATAACTTGTTATGTTCCCAAAAGGATGTGTTATGGATCTATGAAATTTTTGTAAGGTGTGAACACTAAAAAGCAGTCCCAAGGCTCTGCTGTTAATTTGCTTTTATTGAGGGAAGGCAAGAATGAGGCACATGTGTGTGCAACCACTTTTCACTGCTCGGTTTTTTTTTCATGTATAATTGGTGTTCAGGGATGCATGGGTGACACATGAGTTACAGTTCATAACTCTGGAGAAGAAAGAAGTTCCTGACGCAGATCTTCCCAGGCTGCAAGATTCTAAACTTATAAAATAGGAAGGAAAAAGAGAAGCATGTCCACTAGTACTTCAAGTTAAGGGTTAAAAGTTATGTTTTAAAAAATCAGAGCATTAACTAGTGATTTTGTTTAAGTGGTCCTCACAAAATCATTGGTGTTTAATTGTATTATCTAATTTTTGGAAATGGAATGTAAGGCATTTGAAAGTTAAATAGCGTGAAGAATGAAAAGCATGTTCAAAGCACTTAAGATGGTCGGCAAGGCCTGTGCCATTCAGAGCAGCTCCTGCAGACACAGAAGGATTCTGAATACTGATCATCTAATCTCAATTGGGTTTTGAAGTCAGTTTCTGGCTCCACATCATGATCAGGACAGATGTTTCCCAGACTATATAGGTAAAATAGATTTCAGAAATAACTCACTACATTTTGTAATTAGATTTTTGTAAGAAAGCCTTGGAATTGTGCTTTTCAGAATTCTCCATTACATACAACCTAGTGGCTCTGCCCAGAACATATGCGTGCATACTTACATCACGTTCTTATATACTCATTTCATTTCAGATGTGAAATTTCCTCACTTATTTGCCTCTTCCAAGTATGTGTGTGTGTAAGTGTGTAGCCTTTGGATCACATATTACTTTGACATCTAAAAGGCAACATGCATTTTAAAATGTAATGTGTAAAGCTCAAAGTATTCCCTGTTATTTGGGAATGCTCTTTGACCAGATTTTTTCTTCCGACAGTCTGATGGGGTTCCGCCGTTAATTGTGTATGCCTTTATTGGACTGATCAAGTTATAAACAGCTAGTGGGTGTTTACCACTCTTCTCTGAATATTAAGTAGGCAGATAAGCAAATGCTTACCTTAACACCCTTGGCAGAGTTGTTACCAAAGGCTTATAGAGGGAAGAATACAGGGAAGATATCATGAAATCTTGGTGTGGGGCCAGCAGACCCCTAGGTAGCTGCTAGATTGGTAAGAAAGCAGCTTTCTGCTGTCAGAATCAACATTACTCAGACAGTTGCAGAGGCTCTGAAGCCTTTGGATTTGTCGGCAATGAGAGATTTGTTGTGGATTTTCAACAAGGCTCCTGTGTGTGTGCCATACTTAGTAAATATTGGCTGTCAGGGTATTTTTTCAGTCATGCTGAATGGACTGTTAGTTTCCCCCAACTGCAAAGTGCAGAAAATCCTTCTCCCTGATTTTCTTGCCATTGAGATTGCATCATAGCTTATGCAGTACAAAAGCAAAATTAAATCTAGCAAAACTCCTTGAGAGAACTGCAGAAGTGATCAAGAAGCAAGAAAGATAACTGTGACTATATAAACAAATGGGCCTAGAAAGGCCCTAGAAGTACTTAATCGTCAATCTGTTTATGCTGAAGTAACTGAAATATTTTTTTTCCTTACCAAAATTTATTTTATAAAAAGTACATTAATCAGAAAGAACCATGGTAGAATATACACGTGGCTTCCAGAAATCTGAGAAGAATCTCAACCTGTCACCAACTTTTCTTTCCTTTCATAGTGTTTTCCTAGAGCAAATGAGTCTGTATTGACATTTATGTTGTACTTGAAGGATTAGTTGAAAATTTTTAAATTAATATTAAAAATCCACTTTGAAAGGGTGATCAATAATGTCCTTACATTTTGTCCCTAAAAAGGAATTTCAGAAGATATCACAATTATGTCAAGAGCAAACTAACCTGGGCTATCGAAAGTTAAGAGTTTTGTTGTTGTTGCTTAATGGTGAAGAAGTCCAAAAAATGAAGTTGTCCAACAGAATTAGTATGCTTATATTCTTTTAACTTCTCTTAGAAAACGGGCAAAAACTATTAAACACTTGAAATGTATGACCTAAACTCTCAAAATTGTGATAAAGTGGAGGTGAGGAGAGGCAGGTAAGGTGCATTGTTCTACCCCTGATTCAGAGACACCTATTTGAGAAGGATTTTAGGAAACTTTCTCTGGCCTGCGTTTTTTACAAAACATCTACTGCATGAAAGAATAGCCGGGAAAGAGGGTACTTTTCCATATGTTGTCCATTTGGCTGTCAGCACTCGTTCTGACAGAAAAGAACAGGGTCTTGAGTGACTGCTAGTCTGTCTTAAAGAATGGTAATGAGGCTAATTAGGAGAGATGAGAGCTGAACTAGATTTGTGAAGGCAATTATCCATATAGCTTTTGTGCCATGCTTTATCTTTATCAGATTTCTCTTCTCTAATTTTGTCATTTCTCAAACATCACAAGAATAATGAAAATGTCTAAAGCAATATGAGCAATGCAGTTGGTAGGAAAGAATAAAACACTCTAATGAAATTCTGTGAACCTGTTTCTATTTGGACTCTTCCTATGTAAAGATTTGGAGCATGGCTGTGATGCTTCTTTCTAATATTGTTGTTGTTTGTTTTACATAAATGAAAATTAATTGCACTTTATTCTAATGCCTCTATATATCTTCTTTGGTAAGTGAACAGTATTTTACTTGGTCCTTTTATGTTAGTCATCATGGCAAGTCAGTAATTTACTGTACTTGAAAGGAAAAGACATCAGAGGCTTGCAAAGCAAGCATAAAATGAATTCTCTTTTATGTGATTTAGAAAGTTGAGACATTTTGGTTTCTGTTTTCAAAGGTTTAATACATTTTAACTTTGACAACAATTATGAAAGTAAATGAATGAACTCCGATCTCTACACAGTGATTTCATAGTAGGTGACATTGAACATAAGTTTTGTTTGTTTTAAGTAATTCATTAAAGTTAACAGTTAAAATACTTGAATATTGGTTTAAAATTGCTGAATTACTATTGAATGGTGCTATTGACTTTATTTCTGATATATATAAAAGATGACATTCTAAGAACATCAGACTCTTTCTAAAATATGATGTATTTATATATTACAAGTAAGTCATATATATATATATAGAAATGTATAATGAATTATAATTTTATCCCAAGAAAAGAAACCTGATTATTTAAGATTCATTAATCTTAATTACGATGAAAATGAAGTTAAACAAGGCTGGTTTAATCCAATAGAACCCAAACTGAATTTTTTGATAACTGTGCTTACATTACACCTGGGCATAATTTTTATTACTTTTAGCATATTTTACTAGAATTTTCATTTCATCTGTCTGTCACCCAAAAATTCATTATTCCGTGAGCTTCTTAAAAGTATAAAGGAGGCACTCCTTTGTTTTTGTTTTATAGAATTAATCACAAAATCAAATGATATGAGAACAACATAAAGGCAGAAAGTATGAATTGGTATACAATGTTCTTACGTGTGAAATTCCATTACCTTCAAGTACATTCCATAACAAACCAGGTAAAATCTCCATTTTTACTTGGTTGCATTCACATGACTGAGATACCTGGGGACAAGTATGGGACAAGTAAGTAAGTTTGGGAGAACTTGTAGCAGAACCTGGAAGTTGCATTCACATGACTGAGATACTTGGGGACAAGTATGGGACAAGTAAGTAAGTTTGGGAGAACTTGTAGCAGAAGCTGGAAAGTTATATTTCAGCTGGAGCTAAAAGATTAGAAGTGATTCTCAAACTTGAACATAGCTGAGAATTACTAGGAGACAATGTTAAAAATACAGATTCCTGGGCCTCATGGCTAGTGATTCTTATTCATTGGCTCTTAAGTAGGACTTTAAATAAATTCTCCTGTTACAGGGGGTCTGTGGACCACACTTTGAGAAACACTGTTCTAGATCTAGAAATTTGCCATTCCAAATATCAGAATATCCAAACAACATTCAGCATTGCTAGCAGATAGGGAAAATGAAGTTGAAGAGTAGGAGAAAAAGACATCAGCATAGAGTAGAGAGGAAAGCTGAATTGGTAACCTCAGAAACTGGATTCTATTAGGTTGAACTAAATTAAATTCACCTATAAAATGGCAATTGCATAGGGTCCAATCTTATAATTCTGTCTTTGACAGAATAGTTGTTTTAATCCCCGTAACCTATCTGGATTGAATTCCTCATCTATAAAATCTTTAGTTCTAACATTCAGTGATTCTAGAACAGCCATGGATAGAGATTGCATACTTGGACCGAAATTGGGAAGATGCACATATCAGAGGCTGAAAGAGACAAGTGATCTGAAACTGTGCCAAGAGTAAGGAACCAAGAATTCCCGGGAAGGAAAAACGAGCAGGAAACTAAACTGATGCAAGATTTTTGCTCCTAACTAAAGCAGTCTTCTGCCTCAGGCACAGGTCACTTTAGTCGGGTTGTTTTTGTAACAGGAACCAATCTCAAGACAACTAAACAGTGTCCTGCAGGTGGAAGCAGGTAATTGGAAGCAGCTGGCGCAGGTGAAAAGTGTGAGTTGGGGGAAGCAACCACTTTTTGGTCTGATAGGAAAAGGTCCTTTCTAGGAAGGAAAAAAAAGAGAGTAAAAAACATATAGGAGTAATTTATAAAACAGCACATTACTTTTTATATAAATGGTGTTTTCTAAAATAGCTTGAAAACACTTATCTAAATGTTTTAAACATTTCTGCTAAACACATCCTTACGTTTTGAACTGAACTCTATAAAGAAACACAATGCAAAGTAAAAACAAACTGCAGGCCATATACCAGCACCTAAATTATCACAGAATCCAAATGTGTGCAAGCCAAAATGGTGCATTTTACAGTGCTTTTATTCAACCTCAGAACTGAAATGTAATCAGTTTTTTAAAGAAAAGAATGCTTTGCAGGAGAGAATTCTGTTTACTTAGTGGGAAAACCATCATGACAAATATATTCACCATGTATTTAACCATCTTTATTTAAACGTATCCCTGAATGAAATTGTGGCTAATGACTCAATGCATTTTAGAGTAGACCCTTATGAATTGATATTCTTAGGTAAATTTCTTACATATTTAGTGGCAGTGCAGCGTAAAGTATTATTTTAGTAATATTGCTCTGTTTACTCCATCTGTTCTTGTCCCATTTTAGCCTTTTATTAAAGCAGTATTTTGTTTTGAAAGTTTCTTTAAATTTAAATTAGTGTGCCTCCTTTTCTTAGGTTTCTAAATTGAGACTTTTATTTCTTCTCACTGCTTTAATGAACTAAGTTTTACTGAACAATTAAAAGTCATAATTTCCGGCCTTCTAGAATTCACAATCTAATGCAGTAACAACACTTGTTTTTCCTCATTGGCTATTAATGTTTCCTTAAGTGGAGGAGGAATTTTAGTGTAGTTTAGTTACAACACCTTCTGGACCAACTTAAGGAAGAATATAATTCAAGGTGCATGATAAGAGAGTAGGGAAGTGGTTCAACAGGACTCATTGAAAGGAGGCTTTTGGAATGTCACAGTAAAGGGTAAGTAGAAAGGGAGCATGACTGTTTATTTAGCTGATTAAGATCTCACAGTAGAAATAAAAACAAGTTACCTGGAGCTTCCTTAGAAGAAGTGCTGGCAAACAACTTTTCCATTTAAATGTAAATAAAATCTGGAATCTTGACCTGGGCTCTGAAGGCTACACAAGTTTCTTAGGGTTGAGAGGCTTGCAGAGAACAATGTTAACAAATGCACTGATATGGGAGCGTGCAGGATCTGATTCAGGGAACTTGTAGTAAACTAGTTTGATTAGAGGATTCGGGTAGGGGTGGTGGAAGCTAATTGAGGTATCAGTTTATTCACTAGGCTTAGAAAAGATGAAGTTTTGAACAAGGAGTTGATATAATTAAGATTGTCTTCAAAAATTTAATCTAGAAATGGTATCTTTGGTGGGCTGGAAAGCAAAGAGGCATGTGCAGGGAGTCATCTCTAGTGGAAGTTAGAAGGGAAGGACTGATGCTAGGAGGAATCAGTAAGACTTAGTCACTGATCAGATTGTTCTGGAGGAAGTGTTCAAAGAGGGTGCCAAGGTTCAGTACAGTCAAGCCATACCTACAAATTAGAAAGGGAGGAAATTGGCTGTGGACAAAAAATGAGTTTCTAAAGAACTTACACATTGTTGAGTTTTAGACGGTGACGCATTGTTCAGTTCAATAACTGAGTCGCGATTCTTCCGAGGCATTTTGGAAGGCAACCAAAGAAAATGTGCTTTCTGCCCTCTTGAAGTTCACAGTTTAGTGAGTGAAATAGCCAAATTCACTAAAACTATAGAGAAAGATATACCATGAAAATGTTGATGCTACCAATAAAATACAGTGAGAGCATAGAGGGCAGAGATCTTGGAAGAGGCAATAGAAGAACTTGTTTGAGCCAAACTTTAAAAGATGGATAAGAAGGTGTTAAATCAGTTTAATTCATTCTTAATCGTTCATGCAGTCAACAAGCATTTACTGAGCACCTGCTATATTCCAGGCACTGTGTTGGGAACTGGACAGGGTCAGAAAGCACAATCCCCATTAAAGAAAACAAAGACTGCCTAGTACAGAGTAAAGTTAGTTAATGACGGGTGCCAAGGGGTGAGGATGGAGGGACCTGGTGGAAGATGTGGAAGATAAGGTGGTAATGATAAGTTATACCAAATGGGGAAGCAATGAGAGTATTACATCATGTTGCTGTCTAAAGGATGGGGAACTTTAAATACTGGGGGGAGAGGGGAGTGACATTCTAGATGTATATTTTAGAAAGGGAACCAAATATCCAAGTTGAAATATTTATTTACAGAGAGATAAAGCATGGAGATAAATTTTAGATCATCATTCAAATGGTGGTGTCATCAAGTCAAGGGAGGTATGAGATAGCTGGAGAGAGAATGAGAAAAGGACGGAGATGTAAAGCTGGGCTATTCTAAAACAGCTAACATTTATTGAGTACTCACCATTATCTAAGCACTGGATTAACTCTTGTAGTTCTCACAACAACCTGCCAGATAGGTGCCATTATTGTATCCTTTTTATAGATGTGGAAATTGTATCAAAAAGAAATTAAACAATTTACCCAAGGTCACGCACCTTGTTAGTATCAGGATTTGAAACCAGGCATTTGGGTCCAATACCTCTAGATTACAAAGGCAATTCAGGCAGAAAAGGCTAAAGGACTTTGAAAGTTATCATGGCAAATTCAAATGCTTGCCGGAACAAGCAGGTTGTATAAATGTCCAGGCTGAGATATACACTTGAAAAAGGGGCAGCCACAAACACCTCAGCTCTGTCTTACCGTTCAAGGAAATGAACTTGGTAATACTAGATTTTACAAGTGCCAATAAAACTTAGAAAAACATGAATTTTACATGTGATAGCCCAGTTTTTTTTTTAATGTTGACAACTAATTTAAGTTTTTCTTTTTTAATGCATTCTGTCCTCCCACGTCAAAACAAAATTTAAAAAAACAAACACCACACCTGCTGTGCAGAAGTGGCCTGATGTTAACTAGCTTAAGAGTCCTGATTTATAATAAAGCCTTCTGAAATCTGTACATACATTACACATATAGTTAGTGAACCCCCCTATTTCTTTCTAGTCCTGGACAGAATTAGAGGATTTTCAAATGTGGTATAATCCTCACTACAGGTTCAAATTTTAAGTGAAAATTCTTATTCTCCCACATTTCTGCAAGCAAAAATAGAAAATTAAATGTAATCTTTTCTGTCTACACTGTGTCATCTACTCAGAGACTTTGTTGATGTAATAGCTGTAAATCTAAATATGATTTAGATAAAATCCTCCAAGGGTTTCCAAATACCTGCATGCATTATGTCAAGTAAACTAAATAATGAACCCCCCTACAACAGTTTTTACCCAATTTTACCCAGAAAAGTTAAAATATTAGTAATCCTACCAGTCCATTCTTAGGCTTTGTGCACATAGTGAGGAAACCTGTGCATTTATGAAATTTTATAACAATAAAAAGTTATAAAGTCATGCTGGTCCTTCAGAGGGAATGACATCAAAAACTCATGGAGAAAAGCTGTGGGCTGTCATCAGCCTGAAACACACACATGAGTACATGCATGTACACACATACACACACATGAACAAACACACTTGTTTAGGAGATGTATCTCGAAAGAATAAACCGTGGTTCACCAAAAAAGAGGGATAATGAGGCCATTTTTCATTATTTTCCCAGTAGATTTTAAAATAGTTACCTCATAAAATAAATAGTTTTAAGTTTCCACATTACTTTTGCCTTTAATCTGTGCCTGTGATGCAAATAAATGTGTGGAGATTTTTGTACTCCCAAAGGTTTACACAGAGGCAAATGTATTTAAAAAGAACACCCAAGGTAAATGTAATTTCTTACTAAAACAGCAGCTACAGGATGCTCTGGTTGACAGATGGGAGAAACTTTATTAAAAAGGAGCCTCCAAGTACTTTAGACTTATTTTTATACTCATTGTTCAAGGATATGCTACTCTACCCAAGCTTGGCTTCACAGTGATATGTTTATCTAATTTGGACTCCGTTTACATGGAAGAGTTTCAGAACTGAACTGTGCTGGCCATGCATACAAATGTGCATTTTTAATGGAGGTTCCTATGGACGGGTTGGGCCAAAACTGCGTTCAAAGTGAGAACCAAACAAGAAGAGTAAGATGCTAAAGAGCAACTCGAAGCTTTTATAAAATTAAAAACCCATGGGCTTAAGTTACAGATAGTTTATTGTCCTTGCTTAAGAGGCAGCTGAATTAGCTTAGCTATCTAGGTAATAGCCAGAAATAGCACACCTTGGTGAAGCTCTAATTATAACCTCTGAAGCTTTCAGTAAGTGTACAGCTCAAAACATCGAATGAGTGATTCTGCCTTTTGAAAGTCACGTGAAGTTAGAAAGGCAGGCTAATTAAAACAAATCTTGGATAAACCACTTCACGGAGATAGAAGTTTGATGGTTAGCTATATCAAAAATTGTTACCAGATGTTGTGTGGAGGCCATAACAGTTTAAAGATCATGAGTTGTTTTTTTTTTTAAGCAAAATTATTCTAATTGAAGTTGTCAGCAGGAGTGAGACTAATATGCCTGTATTTGATTAAATAATAGTTTATTTAACATTCAGTGTGGCCCAAAATTGGCCAAGACAAAAGTCAGAAAGCATTTTAACCAGAAGATTTTAAATGAAAAACAAAACAAACCGACAGCGCAATCTAGGTAACTCTCAGGCGCTGTGGTTTGATAATGTCAAGTTTTATCCTATTATCTGTTATCCTCATATGTCAGATCATATGTACTTAGAAATACTGCCTGAGAATCTTCTTTCAAATATTTTGTATTTTCCAAAAAGAAAAAAAAAGTAAGGAGAGCAATATAAACTTATTATAAGACTTATTGCTGAAATCTTGGAAAGCAAACACCATGTCTTTCTCCATTAGAAAAATGTAAACATCTATATTTCTAGGAGTTATGTGTTTCATGTAGACTGCAGTTCTGACTCTTACTGGAATATGAGGGTTTTAACTGTATATAATAGAAGACTATAAGTCTCACATGGTCCTGTTACAACTTACAGGCACCTTTTCCTGATTACATGATAGCAGCACGTAACTGCTTCCTTCCCCTTCGTTGTACAGCTGTGTGCAGCTCTAGGATGAAATGGAAGAATGTCCTCCTTTTGAAGAACATGAAGGCTCGCCCAATCTTTTTTCACATCTTTTCACTCTTCCTATTGATGCGAGCCTCTTTTTCCTTGCATCTTTTGCTTCTGAGGCATACACCTAGCCCTGCACTAATGAATGGTATGCAAATGCTAATTTTTCTAGGATAAAGGTTTTAAAATTTGTATTTAACGTCCATAAACATTTAAGAAATTGACTACCTAGAATGGTGGGAAATGAATCCTTTGGGAAAAAATGAATCCTTTGGGAAAAAATGAATTTACGCTTAGTGGCTAATTCCTGCACTAGAGTTTGCTCTCCATAGTACAAAGAAGTCTGGATTTTTTAAGTAAATTGCAGCTTACTCTAAGGCAATTATGAGAAGACAACTACACTAGAGGGTCATTAATCATTGAAACATTCAAATAAAACTAAATGTTTCTTTTTAGATCTAAAGTGCAGCCCATAACACAATTGAAATAGCATTAATATGAGAAGGGAATGAAAAGACAGAAAACAGCTGTTGCCTCTGCAAGAGTGCCATGGGGCTCTCTAATCAGAGTGAGATACTGTATACAGTAAGGGAGAGGATTCCTGTTGATTCACTCCATTTTCTACCTTCTTGAGCTTTTTGAGTTTAAAGGAAGTTAGGGTTGATGTTCTTACATGTCATAACACTGCATTTCTGGACATTCAGCAGAAGGAAAAAACTGCTGGAAGGTTTAGTTTTACAGCTGTTGCAGAGCAGTGTTTAAAAGTTGCTCGTTAGCTGCAAAGTGCTAATAATAACGTAAACAAGGTACAAAATGTCCCCTGTGGCTAATGAGGAAAAAGTAGGCTCTTTCAGTATAACGTTTTCATTATCAAAATAAATTTCAATTTTACCAGCGATTTACTTTAAAAGCAAACTTTCTAAGAACCCAGAGAATATTGCATAGTTAACCAAATTTGTCCTAGACAATAGCTCAGAAAATAACTCAGAGGCCATTTGAAAAACTAATGATTCCTTCACATCTTTGTTCTGTTTGTTTTTGCCATTTTAACAAGTTCAATTTCTGTCCATGTTATCCTCTTTAAAATTCCTTGGCTTTGCAGCATGATTTTTACTTCCACATCCATTTCACGTGTTCTAATTTATTTTATCATGTTCGCATCACTGAAAATGGCAGTGCAGAGATCATACCTCCCCCTTTCTAAAGAAGAAAATAGTGAGGGAGAAGAATGAGGTTACCTTCCCCAGTCACAGAATAGGTCCCAGGCAGCTAGAATGTGGTCTCCCAACTCCCAGGCTCCTGCGTGTATCACTGACTTAAGATGAAAATCACACCACCATCATCCTGAAAGAATCGCTGCCCTACCCTCTCCCATGGCCCAGCGATACAAGAGGTGAGTAGCACCGTCCCAACTTTATTAAAAATGCATGACTGAGCAGGTAAGGTACTCAACTATCTATACACTTCTACTCAGGGCCGTTGCTGAACATTTAAGCTTAGCAAAAGACCCAAATCTAATGCTATCCCCATGTGCAACCCACTTGACTTCCCCCCACCTCCAAACAACAACAAAAGGTAAACCTAATAACGGTGGTGTGTGTGTTACTGGGACTCAACAAGCATCAGTTATTAAAAGAGTGAAGTTCACACTCATGTTCAATATATTAATATTCGGTTGGATCAGTAACTTGTTATTTTTTATTTGGGTTATGTTTTAGTAACTGCATGATATTTTTATCTTGGACTCTTTTATTGTGAGATCTTTTTTCTTATAGATTATACACAATCAACAGTGTATAAAGTGTGGAACTGGCAGTCTGTAAATGATAAATGGAAAAAAGAAACAAGGAAGGAGGAGGGGGTGGAAGAAGGGCGAGAAAGTGAGAAGGAAGGTAGGAAGGTAAGAGGGAGGGAGGGAGGAAAGTTGAGTGTCAGAGTCGATAACGTTACTCCAGACCACCCAGCAAAAGAAGCATGAAATATTCTTGGAATCCTAGAGCTGGATTATCCTTTAGTGTTTACCCTCTCTGCCACCTCCTCCCTTTTAAAATAAATCTAAGAAGAGGAAAGGAGAAACCGATTTACTGAATACCTACTAGGTGATTGGCACAGTGCCAGGCATTCTACGTGCCTCATATTCACAACCCTTCAGAATGATTGGCCACATGCTTTTTTTCTTCTTCTTCCTGAAACAGAACCCAGAAAATAGTTTTATTAGAGTACTTATCAGGTTGCATCATAATGTTTTGCATGTATGGCCTTCCCACTACTTGAGACTCCTGTGTTTTATAGCTATGTGCCCATAGAATTCAGCATGGGGCCAGGCACCGGGCAGAGGCTCCATGAATGCTATTAGAAATTAACAAATGAATAAAAGAATGATTACCTAAATATCACATTAGGGTGCCATGGTCTTTGTGCTTAAGTAGTCCTGTGTGTGTCAAACTTCTTGGTGCTGGATTTACATGCCTTCGGGAGAACGTGAGCCTTGCACCATTTCCTATTTTTTATTGAATCTTGTGCATCTTTTTGATATTGGCCTGCTTTCATTTTAGATGTAGAAAAACCATGCCATGTTTTTATAGTCTAGCCTTAATACCTTCATGAAACGCTTATAAAAATTCACTTGTTAGATTGTAAGATGCTTTTATTTCATAGAAGAAAATAGAACTCACAATTTTTGTGTTGATTTTATTATTTTAATTTTGTTTATTTCATTTTTGTGTTTAATACTTTACTTCTGGTGCAGACCTTAATTTCCTTTTGAGAATCCAGACTTCTCTGAGCCCCATTTCATCAAGTTCAGATGAAGTTAATTCTTCCCCAGATTCAGGTCCAAAGCGTGTGCCCTAAACCCTTTTGACTCAAACTGGAAGCATGTTAGAAATGCAGAATCTCAGGTCCCATCCCAGACTTACTGAATTAAAATCTGTGTTTTTTATAAGATCCCCAGGGAATAATCAGTAATGCATATTAAAGTTTGAGAAACACTGCTCTAGAGCTGAACCCATCTGGGCAATCCATCCACCTGGCCAAGCACGGGACCTGAGCCTGGCCAACCAGGCTCTGTTTGAAGACCTTGGGTTGAGCTATTAGGGAAGTGGATTCAGTGTTTTCCCCTTGACTTGTTCGGGAGAACACTTGACTAGACGTGCAGCAGCCATTTTTGTCCCTGAAGGGAAAGCCTATCTGAGTGAGACTGGAGTCAGCATAGAAGAAGCACATTACTAAAAGGGAGAGAAATTGTGTTCTTGTGATAGCATTAGAATCCTGATCAAGCTATATCTGAAGTCGGGGTTTCTCCCACATTTTCAGTCACATTAAGCAATAGATTTCCTTCGTATCTATCCAGTTTGCTTTGTATTTTCTGCCACAACTGAAAGAGACTTGACAGATAGAGCATTGAGTAAGAGCTTACCCAAGTCCCAGCTCCTATTTCCTTGTCTCCTTGGCTGAGCCTCTCTGTGTACATGTCTGCATGTGCACATGCATGCATGTATGTGTGTGTGTGTCCCATTTCTCACGTATTCTAGCTTTAGAAGCATAGGAATCATAAAAGTCCTGGGATTGAGACATGTCTGCTTTCTTGTGCCAGTCTCTTTAACTGTTTTGTGTATATTTACCTTACCTCCCCTCAAAGTTATAAACACTTCAAAGGCACTGAACTTTTCTTATGTGAGGTGATAATTTAAAGTAATAAGACGTTTATAAATAAACATACTAGGACTTATACCAACCGAGTGTAGACTTCCAAAACCACCACCCGAGGAAGCTGCCAATTTATTCAGGTTTTGCTGACTTTGAAGAGAACATTGTTGTAACTGTTTAGAATAATGACCAGCATCAGTTTTTGAGTCATTAGATCACACCAGTTGTGTCATAATCACATCTGATTTTGAATTAAAGTGATACTACTGGGACTAATGTTCAACCCAGTGAGACCGCTTCAATTCTGGTTGATAACTAGCTTCTGCCCTGAGTCCCCTGAGCATGCTGATGCCCTGGGAGCCCTAACTCCTCCCTGAGGACTCCTTGGAAACTACCCCCATCCAGCACCTGGTCTGATAGAGGGTCTCCAGAATTCTGCTCCTGCATTGCAGCCAGTGCTGGTTCTGATTCTGATCATTCATAGCCCCCTCCACACTGGTGGTCATAATAGTGTTTATCATCACCCTTAGGTGCTCCAAGGGGGTTCCGCCACATCATTCATCAGCTCTATCATGAATAAATTTTGCCTTTTTACAGAAGTGAGATTGGCTCTCCAGGAAAGTAGAATTTCTAACACAGAGAGCATTGGAGTTAGTCAGGATGGGTTTATATCCTATTCCTACTGCTTACTACTAAGACACCTTGCTTAAGTTAAGCCTTGGCTTTTTCATCTCTATTATGATGATAGCAATAATACTAATAATATCTTCCTCATTGTGAGTTTGTGAGAATTAAAGAAGATAATGCATGTAAAGAAAGCATTTATCAAGGTGTCTGGCATGTAGTAAATGTTCAGTAAATATCAGTAATAAAAAACAATAATATAATTAGTATGTTTACGCTGTGCCACAGATTCTTAATACCATTCTGAAACTGTTTTAAGCAGTGTTTGAAGCAAGTTCTCCATATTTGTGATGCATATAAAGTTCATGCATTTCCTTAGTGTGTTTACATCAAAATCTGTCATTTGTGACATGCTTATCAGAGTCACTAGTTTTACTTTACAATCATTTTTCATGCTTATTTTCCTACAAATGGCAAAGCTGTGAAGATAAGGGCACCAAATGTATTGAGTAAGAAACCCTTTTTATTAATTGGTGATGCAGAAGAAATATAAAAAGTAAGTATTAAAGAAATGTAATAGTTTCAGAAGCATTTGCACAGCAGTCATTTTTTAAACAATTTCTTGAAGTATATCATTCATACATGAACATACACAAGCAACAAGTGTTCAGTAAACATTGTGAATTTAAAAAACAAACATGCATAACATCATACAGGGCTCCCACACATCACCCCACCACCAATACTTTGCATTGTTGTGAAACATTTGTTAACAAATTATGAAAGAGCATCGTCAAAATGTTACTACTAACTATAGTCCATATCTTACTCCCCTATACTTTTTTTTAAGAATTTATTTATTTTTATCCATTTCGCCCCCCCCCCCGTTTTTGCTCTTTTTGTGTCCATTCGCTGAGCAACTCTCTGTGTCCATTTCCTGCCCTCTCTTCTCATCCTTCTCCTCCTGTATTCACTGGGATTCAATCCTCAGAACCTCCGATGTGGAAGAGAGGTTGTCCTACTGCCTGCGCCACCTTAGTTCCTGGTTTTTCGGCACCTCTCGTCTTGGCTCTCCTTTGTGTCACTCTCCTGTTACATCATCATCTTGCTGCATGGCT
>JAQZBX010062509.1:0-16885 GCA_029593785.1 Cabassous unicinctus
CATCCTGCCCACCCCCACCCCCCAGCCCGCCCGGCGGACCTCCTCCCCGGCGCCCCCCCGAACCTTCGCAAGTTTTGTTTCCCGCAGTTCCCAGGCCCGCGCTGCACGCCACGCCCCCGTGTGTCTGCGGCAATCTGAATTCGTCCGCGGACTGCTCGTATTGCGAACTGCTCCACAGTCCACCGCGGACCCCTTGAGCTAAGCCCTCTCTCCTCCCCAGCAGCATTTTTTACCCCCTGTTGGTTCTTTTCCCTTGGATTAGTTTAGGATGATCAA
The DNA here is from genome assembly GCA_029593785.1 of Cabassous unicinctus. NCBI lineage: Eukaryota > Metazoa > Chordata > Mammalia > Cingulata > Chlamyphoridae > Cabassous > Cabassous unicinctus. Next base: position 277 of record JAQZBX010062509.1, read on the forward strand.
GAGTCCCCCAAGGCCCAAAAAGGAACAACCTCTTAGGAAATAAATCAAGGGGAGAGATTAAGATTTTAGAAACTCGGCTCCGATTCCAAGTCCATATGCTAAGCTTTTGATGAAGTGTTATTATTTTTTTAATGTTGTTTGCACTAGCATGAGTGCGTGTCAGTAAGAGGGTTAAATGTCCTTTCGTAAACAGCGGTTTCCTCTTTCTCTTGCCTCCCTTGACCCTATATCCTCTCCCTGCGCTCTGCGGGGAGCAGGTCAGGAAGGGATACAAACTGCCACGCTGTTAAATGGAGGGAGGTGGCCCGTGGAACCGGCAGGAGGTGGTTTTGTTTGGTTTTGTTTGTTTGTTTTGCAATCCGATTTGTTCCTTATTTCTTGGCTTCCTTGTTACCGCAGGATGCCTTACACTTTGGGCGGTGGTTGGGTCAGTTTCACAGCAACCCCTCCCTGGAAGTTATACGAGGCAACTCTCTGCGCCCACTCTGGGTGCTAACGGGCCCGCTGCTGGCACAAAGTCCATTCTTCAGGAAACTCACAAGGGCGTTTTGCCGCCCAGAGTTGGGTCTTTACAACCTTCCTCTCTTCAGCCTTCCTGTGCTCTGTCTGACCATGGAAGAGAAGCTCTTTTTGAGTTTCGGAAGGGGACCTAGTGGCTCTATCTGTGCCGGGGTGGGACTGGTGTATTTATTCCCTGCTGGATAAATACTGCTGGGTATGGTTTTATGTATCTTAAGCACCAGTCCCAACTGAGTCTACCAAACGGTGAAATGCTTATTAGATTCTGGTGTCATAAGCACTGGACTTTCACAGGGATGAACAGCAACTCTTGCCAAGATTTGATGCTTCCCTGTGTTCTAAAATTGGATTCTGACAAACCAGTATTGTGGTTTATTACTAACCTGAGCTTTAATACCTTTTTAAAGACTTTCTCAGGTGTTCGGGTGTCTGATTTGCAGAAGGAAGACAACAAAACAAAGATCATTTTTGAAGTTGTTCTGGAAGCCTTCAACCCCATAAATGCCTACACACAGGTGCCTTAGTTTCCTCATCTGGAAAATGATGGTTTCCAAGTTCCCTTCTGGCTTCCATCATGATACAATATTGTGCATAGGTATTTCTTTATGTGGGTATTCAGTACTTACCCTGTCTAGGGGATGTCGTTGTCAGTATCAGGCACACAAGATCTAGGGCAGCATCTACAAGAGGAATAAAATGTGAGCCACCAGTGTGAGCCACATAATGTAATTTTAAAATTTCTAGGAGCCACCCTAAAAATAATAATAATTAAAAAAAAAACAGTGAAAAGAACATGTGAACCTAATGTTAATAATATATCCAATATTACCAATATACCCCCAAATATAATTCATTATGCAATCAATATAAAAATGATTAAGGTGGTTTACTTTCTTTTTTTATACCAAGGCTTCAAAAGCCAGAGTGTGTTTTACACTCACAGCACATCTCAATTGGGACAAATGATATTTCCTGTGCTCCACAGCTGCACGTGGCTAGTGGCCACTATCCTGGAAAGTCTGGGATACTGGTTTTGATGGAGAGGTGTATCTGTCAGAATCTTAACAGGAAACTGCACATCCAAATTAGGATAACTCAAGGAAGGGTTATTTACAAACGGTCTGCTTACAAAGGAGTGGGAATGGCCAAGCTATATTGCAATAACCCAGGGCCACCAGAGTTGAAGCTGTCACCAGCCTTAGTACTGAAGGAATGAGGGGAGGAGAGGCTATGAAAACCTGGAAGGAAAGGGGAGGGACACAGCCAGCCCAAGGCAACCTCTCAAAGAGGGAGTCAGACCAGAGAGACTCTTTACAAGATAATAGGGGAAAGGTAAGTGGCATTACTTCTAATGATGAAAAAAAAACAAGAAAAGGGATTAAAGTTTCACAATAACATTAGTTGCAAGTCATACCACAAAACCCTTTAGAAAATGCTTGTTTTCATCCATTCAGCTGGGTTTATTAGGATGGAAACAGGTTGGAACTAATAATTATTATGGCACTTCAATGGAAAAAAAAAAAAAATGCCTACCCAAAGACCAGAAAGCACAGTGGACTCGGTGGCACAGTCGCTTCGCGTTTCTCTCTCTCTATTCGTAACTTCATGTGATAACATATAGTCACTCCTTGAGGTCGTAAGACTTTGACTTGAAAAAGCTCCAGGGTTTTCTTGGCATCATAGACACTAGCCTTGGGCTCAGTGGTGAAATAGGTGAGGGTTAAGTAAAGAGACTTTCAGCATCCTTCTTTCCCCTCAGCGGGGGGTGCTCTTCTCTCCACTTAGTGGGGTGCTCACTCCTGCTCTGCAAATTCCTCACCCACTGTTCCTGAGGTCTCCCGTCCGCAGTCGCTTCCCAGTCTGGCTTCTACAGAATCATTCACACTATTGTACAAGGGACTATTTCTTTTCCCTGATCCCCTACCCAACTCCATTTTAAAGGTTAAGTAACATTTTAGCAAATGACAGACATCTCCTTGCCTGCCCAAATAGCAATAATTCATACTCATTTAAAAAATAAACTTAATATACAATAAATTACAACAAGTAAAACAAATACTACCCAAAATTTCATTGCCCAGAAAGGACCATGATTAATGGTTAGGTTTCTTTTTAAAGGCATAATATAGATGTGTGTGTGTGTGTGTATACACACACAGAGACATAAGTATAGAGATAAAGATATTTATAGTGATAGAGCTAGAGCTAGATAGATAGATGGATATAGGTAAAGTATAGGTATAGACATAGATATAAATAGATAGATATAGGTATAGAGAAAAAGGTATTTATAGTGTTACAACTAGAGATAGGTATGTAGGTTTAAGGAATAGGTATAGACATATAAATATAGGTATAGCGATAGAGATAGAGATAAATAAATAGATATATAGGTATACATAAGGGATAAGTATAGACAGATAAAGATAAATAGATATAGATAGATATGTGGATAAAGATATTCATAGAGATAGAGCTAAGGATAGATAAATAGATATATAGGTATAAGTGTAGACATATAGATATAAATAGCTATAGATCTAGATAAATGTAGATATTAGAAAGATAGATATGGATAGATATAGCAATATTAAACACTAAGACATTCTGGCAATGCTATTTCTAGACATGTGGAGAACATCCTTTGACCTGTATTAATGAGCACAATCGGTATATATAGACTTATGAACAGTTCTGCTCAAAGGCTTTGGTGGCTTCACTGGGTATTTTTACCTCCCCTTCCCCCAGAAGACCAGCATATCTGAGAATCAACTCCTCTGGCCCTCTACCGCCCCAGTCCTTTCCTAGCAGTACCCCACTCTCATCCCTCTTTCCATCTCTGGCCAGGGCATCCCACTCGCCAACCAACATGGAAGGCACAGGCCCAGGAGCTCACTGATGTAATACATCCAGGTCAGCCTCCCGGGGCAGAAGCAGGGGATAAAGTGGATCTGGGGGGAGCAAACAGAGTCTGTCTAGCACATAGGGAATCCCGGGCCTTAGGGACTTATAATCTTCATGCAGAGACACAACATGCCCAAACTCCTTAGAATGCAAACTTGCATTGTGTTGACCTAAGCCACCAGATTTCATGCTACACATTCACCAGACTTATTTTCACTCCCCAGCTGTGCCCTGTTCCCTGTCATCTCAAAGCCTTAGCATGTGCTGTTTCTGCCTAGAATGTGCCCCCACTCCCCCAAATCCCTCATCCTTCAGATCTCAGCTCAAAACACATCTTCAAGGATGCCTTCCCTCCTGGCCATGCTCTGCTCCTGGTTAGATCAAATCTCCTGGTACAGATTCTCAAAGCATCCAGCACCTTTCCTTCTAGACTTCATGAGCATTGGGATGCCATATAGAGTGGTGGTTACATCTATGCCTCCCCCATAGGCTATAAGCACTTGGAGGAGCCCAAGACTCTTACTCATTAGTACACCTGAGCATCTTGCATCATCGTACCTGTTGCATAGATGTCCAGTAAATGTTTGTTGGTTGGAGGAATAAATCAGGAGAAGAGTTGGGAGCTGGGCGTGGCAGTCTGAGCCAGCACCATTATAGAAAGGCTGGGAAACCAAAGTGGGCATGGATTTTCCATATGACAGGAATGTGGATAGGCCTGGGATTGGGTGTAGAAGGGTGCTAGATATAGCATGAAAATGAGACTAGAGAAGAAAGCAGGAGCCAGATCCTGAGGACACTGGTAGGACGTTCTTGGCATCTGCAGAGGAGATTGACAAGATGATGTTTGCTTTTTTAGGAAGCTTGCTCCAACAGCAGTGTCAAGACTAGATTTGAAGGGGTCAAGACTAGAGGCCAGTCTTCCAGCTAAGTGACTAATTGCTATTAGAAGAAAGCAAAGGTGACAAACAATTAGTAGCAAGAAATTGGGGGAGGTTTGGCAGAGGTGGCAGATTTCAAAATGGGTCTTCAGGAACCGGTGCAGGGGAAGGGGATTTGATATTTGGGGACCTAGGGGAATAAACACCAGTGTGGCAGCCACAAGAGGCAGCCAATAAATCTTTGTTGAATATTTATGACCAAATCTTCATTTATATGCATTTTGATCTTAAGAGAGCATTTTCATTTGGTCTCCAGTTCCCTAGAAGCAGAAGTTTGATTTTTAGCAGTCTTTGAGCCTTGTCTCAGACTTCTGCATTAAAACGAGGTCTCTTTTTACTTTGTATTTTCTCCAGCTAACTCACCATTCTTCAGAGTTGAAGTTACCAGCTGAGAAGTCATGTTCCTTTTCTCTTAGCATTCTCACCCCAACTTTCTGCTTCCATCGGCTCTCTCCATCGACACTTACATCAGGAGATTTCGGGCCGGAAAGAAATCCGTGGTCAAGAAATGACCGAGGAGCCTGGTGGAGTTGTCCTCATCATCTGCAGGGGCCATCGGTGAAGGCTAGACATGGGGACATACCTCAGTGGTGCAGGTTGGCCCACCTTAGTTAACTTCAGGGGACGTCATTCACATGATAGTCATTGCAGATTAGTGACTTATGGCAATAGTGTTGGGTTAGATGGCAGTGAATTGCTTAGAAGATGCACCTTTATGTAATTTGCAAAATGGTGCCAAACGGCCTCACATGGGTGCTGACACTCTTGCAGATGGGGCTTGCCTCTGACCTGGGTGAGGCCCTGGGAAGCTGAGCTCTCTGCCATATGCCTGGAGACGCCAGGCTGGAGATAGGAAAGGGACTGCAGTCGACATCTCTCATTTGTGTCTGCCTGTGCTCTGGACCACACCCTGATTTTGCTCTGGGCAAACACTTCCCCCCATACTCAGGCACAAAAGCCCGATAGCTCACCCCACCCCTTGGCTTTAGGTATCAAAGACTCCGTCTCTGTGTCCCGAAGGTTTGGTTTAGAGCAGGGGTTCTTAACCTCTTTTTTCCACGGACCCCTTTACCAGTCACGTGAAAACCGTGGAACCCTTACTAAGTCCACACTATCCTGTGTATTAGTTGATAAATAGATCACACCCACTCCAACACGTCCCCAAAAGAATAATGTTTTTTTTTTTTTTTTTTTTCATTTCAATTCAAGCTCGTGGACCGCTTGTTATCTTAACCCCTGGTTTAGAGGCTGTGAGTAAATGCAAGCCAGGCCCAGAGGTTCAATTCCAGGATTTTTGCTGGAATTAATGGAAAAGATGTGCTCCTTTTCCCTCGGCTGTTCCAGGCTGGTAGGATATAAGCCTGCAGCTTCTGGCAGCCACGCTACCCTTGGTGAGCAGGAATCTGCTGGAGGATGAAATCAGCAGAGAGGAATACAGAGGTGAGCAATGGAGAGATTCCTGGAATTGGCTCTGAGACGCTGGATTCATATCTACTCTGGAAGTTTTAGTTACATACACCAGAAATTCTGTTTTTGTTTATGATGATGTTTTTCATATTCACGGGGATGTTCGAGCAACATGACCCTCTTGATTTCATCACAGGTAGTATCAGGATCTGGTTTTCTGCTCCACCAAACGGGCTTCCTGTGCCTGCCCGGCCAGGCACTCCCACCGGCGATCTTCTACTACCCCAGCCTCCTCTGCTCGTACCTGTGAGCTGAGACCTATCAACAATCACCTGCTCTCACCTGTCTGAATACACCTGTCTTCCTATCCCCAGCACACCAGCCAGCCTGACCTGTGGCCACCTGGCCTGACACAGAGGACCTTGTGGCAAACGGAGGAGGCTGATTCTGACATTTTAAACTGTGTCTTCTTATTTACCCTATAAGGGTTTAACACATTTCTAAAATTGTTACTATCAAACAGGAGTGTTTGCTTTTGAAATCCGATCAGTCTTTCTTAGGGAACAGATACACCTGTTGCTTTGGGTTATATGTGCACATTATTCCAATAAATACTTTTAAAGTTTTAGTAGTTATGAGTGGTAGCCATTTGATTCTCTGAACTTTTTAAATCACAAGAATTTTCAGAGAATAGAAGGCTGATTTGCCCCTGCTTGGGATATATAGCTACCTGGTCCCACAAACTCAGATTTATTTATGGTCAAAACAAACAAAAACAAAGAGACAAAAAACAAACAAACAAACAAACAAAAAACACAACAACTAGGGTCCAGGATCTTCAGAAGTTAAAGAATATATCTTATTTCTAGGAATAATAATGGTAGCATTTTAGAAAATTAACTTTGAGAGCTGTATACTGCATGGATTAGAAAATATTTTCATGAACAATCCTGGGGAAGGGTTATAGATATGTGTCAGCCATGAAATCAAATAGCCCCAAACTACAGTGTTAGCAGAGGGCACACATAGGAAGAGCTAACTCTAAAATATTTTTCAAATAAAGAATCCTAAAACTTCGTGATGGGGTAGATGTAGCAGATAAAAGGAAAGGAAACTTCCAAAGCCACGCTAAGTATTGGCATTGATCTGGCCCTTCCCCAGGTGGCCTGGTGTTAGTTTGTTGGTTTGCTCATTGGGTTTTGCGTCTCTAAGTGCAGTCGGGGTTGCTGGTGCCCTGGTCTAAATTGACTTGGGGAGATGCCAGCAGTCCTGGAGAGGTGACGTTGAATGGGCGGCAGTCAGGTGGCCAAGCAGGGATGGAGGCTGGGTCAAGTCCCTATCACAATGGAAGCTACAGCCTTGGTCACCAGGCTGGTCTCATCAAAGGACCCAGCAGGTGGAAGGAGGTCATGTGATCATTCTGCCCACTGTGCAAATCATAGAAGATTCTTCCTAGCACACGACGGGGACAAAATTCATCTTCTCAATCTCCTTGGTGAAATGATGCCAGTAGGCATAAAAAAATGTATTACTAGACAAGTACAAGACTTGTGTCCTTACCACTATTAATGAGAAAGGTGCTCTGTAGTTTGGACCAGAAAGGATGGTGAAGGAGGGAGACGAACCAGGGGGCTAATCATATTCACCGAAGGCAGGCATTTGTGCAGGTACCAAGTGTTGTTCCTGGTAGGTCTTACTCTGAGTGGATGCTCATGTCTTTTCTTGTCCTTTCCCTAATCCTGGGAAATGTTCCATGAAGATTTTTCCCATCATTCTGTGATCAAATAAATTTGGGAAACTGTATCTCTTCTTAAACATTCTTGATAAATATTCGCATATTATGGTCTCTGAGATGTCTTTGCGATGAAGAATCCAGTTAAATTTTGCTTAGTCCTGTGTTTTCCAAGCTTTCTGAACCATGGATTCTCTTTATCCATGCCCCATCCAGCAACATCCCCCATATCCATTGTTCTGGAGAACACACATGGAGAAACACAATCCTATGCTTTAAAGGGCTTGTTACTGGCAGGAACCTCAGAGGATGAATGTTTTCTGAACATATTGGGGCCTCAGCTGCAAATAGTGAGGGCCTGGTTTATATTGAGACCAGGTGGGGGACAGTTCACCAACTCTGGGATTTTCTTTGTTCTATCGTTTCTCCTGGGGTCCACCTTCCCCAAGGGATAGGGTTTTAACTAAGGTCTTGACAAATGGTAATTTTCATGAATTATTGATTTGGCCAAAAATAATTGGAAAGGTTGATAATTACATAGATATCTTCTCATACGCCTTTCTTCTATCCCAAGCCAGATTCTTTCGTATTCAGTGACAGATGAAAGAAATTGGAATAGGTTTTGCAACATACCTTATCAAGAAATGAATTAAGCATGTGAGAAAATCAAGAGACATTTCTCAATAGAACATCCAGGTTTTCAAACATCTTTTGGCTACAATAAGAATTAAGCACCAGAAGAAACAAGCACTCTGAGTTGGAAAATGAGACGTATTCAAACAAGTAACATAGAGCCAAAAGTTGATTCGGTGAGGGTGAAGTGGCTGTTATTTTATTTGTTCTCAGTTTGTTTTCTGAAAGGAGAGGACACTTAACTTCCTCATTTTCTTTGTTGTATTATAATGTTAGTGCTTTCTTTTATTTCAAAGGTGTCAGATCCTTTTTATAGTAGATAAAAGTTAAGTTTATCTTGTAAGTGAAGTTTAGAAGGAGGTGGGACATAAACTATAGCCCTGAAAATACAGGGAGTCTGAGCATGTTTCTTTGGTCCCCCCACCTCAGAGGAGATACAAAATCACCCCTTGTATCTTGGAAGAGGATGATAAATCCGAGGGAAAGTCGGAGAGTAAATGCTGGTGGTTCCTAGAAAGGAGCTCCATGTCCAATCACTCCCACCCCCAAGCCTCTTGGCTATCAGGAGCTGGAGGAGAGACACAGACCCATGGTGGGCCCGAGGGAACATGAAAGCTGAAGAGACCTGCGTTGTTCTCCATCTTTCAGGTAGTGTCCAGGGAAGGGACAAGCCTCAAGAGTGGTCCCCCACACCAAGGGGTGGGAGAGAGAAGAGGAGAAGGGCTGTGGTATACTTCAGCAGAAACCACCTGCAAGACTCTCCAGAGGCCCCTCAGAGCTCCACAAGGTACAGAAACGACTGAGAAGATACGGGGTCTGGAGAACCGCAGGCGTGACAGCTGCAAGAGGAGTGAACCGATGACCTGAGACCAGACAGGACAAGGTACAGCCAGTAGATGCCCCAGAGATGGATAATGATGAACAATGTCCAGTTTTCCCATGATGTCTTAGCACTAGTAATATCCCCCAGATTTGCAGGGTACTAGCAGAGGGGTTGATGGAGACCCCACAGTAACTGCAATTACCCAGAATTTATTGAGACAGTATTTCTGCCACTCTGAAACATGGGGGCTAAAAATGGAAATCGAGCAGAAGAAAGTTATTTTTTACATACCTTATTATCCATCCTGAGATTTTGTGCCTGTAACAGTCGCCAAATAGGTACAGACCCCTAGTTTACTAATAAGAATACGTAAGCCATGACTTAAAACATCTATTGATTCTGCATCCTTCAGCAAAATATTTTTTATTATTTTTCTCTTTAGTTTTAATTGTTATTTTCTACACAGTAACTTTGCTTTTTCAGTCATATTATTTGGCGAATAAAAGTACAAGATTAATTACGGCTGATTTTTATGTATTGGCTTGGTCAAAGTGGTTATTTTGAGTCCCTCTCATCTGAGGAGCTATTTGATGGAGTTATTCAATGTTTGCAAGACTTTTAAGAATTGAGGTGCTTTCAATTCAAAATGAGAGCTATCTTCTATTCTCTTTACCAAAATAATCTCCATGTCATTGGTCTCTGCAATGCCTAGATAAGGCAGGTACACATCAAATGTAAACATACAAGGGAAGGAATGTGTCTCAAGCACTTGAGCACCTGCTTCCCACATGGGAGGTCCCCGGTTTGCTTCCTGGTACCTCCTAAAAAACAAAAACAAAACAGCAAACAAATGAAAAAAAACACCTCAGGGGAGCTAATGTGGCTTAGTGGCTGAGCACTGGCTTCCCACATACAAGGTCCTGGGTTCAATCCTCAGCTCCAGTATCTCAAAACTAAAAAATAAAATAAAAACATAAACATACAGACACATATAAGCAAAAACACCTTCATATTTATTTATCGCAAGAGATTTGAATTGATTGTTCTCATAGGAATCATCTCATTTCCCCTGCGGGTGATTGATTTTGTAAAATAGATCAAAAACATGATTAATACAGCTGAGCATGAATATTAACTGGCATTAACATAATCATTGCAGGTTATGCAATATTCAATGTAAGCAAATTTTTTTTCCTATAGCACACAATAAAATCTGGAGATGTTAATGTTAGGGTAGTATATGGGACCCCTGTATTTTACGCATGATTGTTTTCTAAATCCACACCCTCTACAATTTAAAAAAATCTGGAGGTGGTGGGAAATAAATACAGTTCCAGAGATGATGGAAAATTTTGCATTACCTGCAAAATCACAAAAGAGCCTGGTGTATAAATGAGTCAGTGAGGAGGAAGTAGGCAACAGCTAGCAAGAGGGGCCTTTTGTTAACTGTGCTGTGGGGTTTCTGTTCCAGGTCAGATATGAGCCGAATCAGTTCCTTGCTTCTTCTTTACTGGTTCCTTCTCCATCGTATCTTTGCCATTGGAGATCAAAATCCAAATGATGCCAACCCCAAAGAACTAATGCCCATTCCCTCTCTTTCCTCATCTGCTAGTTCTTAAGTTGTACTAGAACTCCCAGAATAGAAAGACTGTATTCATTTACTTATTTGTGTTTACAAAACAAAAACCCACAGAGTGCAGGAGTAAAATAAATGCATATGTATGAACACAGTTATCTTAACATAATATTAGCAAACATTTTTGAGCTCTTACTATGTACCAGGCACTGTTCTTGTCAGTATTCCCTCACTTGGTCCTTAAATCACGCCCAGAGAGAAGGTTTTGTTAACCTGTATGACAAATGGAGGAACTGAGACTCAAAGACAATGAGTAAACTTGTCCAAAGTGGCGTGGCTACTAAGTGGCAGGACCAAGCTTGACGCATCCCTGACTCCAAAAACAATGACCTTAACCATTAGGCTGGACATATCCCTCGTTAAATAACGTTCTCAAACATTTTCCATCACGATTAAATGGAACTCTTATTTTATCTCAGACTTCAGTAAAACACAATCTTCCAACTCCATCTGCAGTCCATTGCTGTGTCTTGTTCACACATGTGGGACTACTAGACTAGTCCTGAGATGTCAAAACTCCTATAAGCTTGCTTCTCCTGAGACCTCTGCTCATTCTCGCCTTTGTTATTTCCTTGGAAAGACCTGAAGCTGATTTTCTTGCTGCCTTCATCAGTTCCCATAATTCTTGCAGTTTTTTCAAGAGAAAAGGGTCGGGGAGTACGCGGTATGAGGGTGTTATACGGGCTGGTTTTGTCAATGTTACTTCTCTGAGGCTGTCTTTTATTTCCTGTCAAAGAAAGGGGTATCTTACCCATCTGATCTCCTCTTGTCTTTAGCATCCTGCCCTTTAACTGTTGGGATAATAGTAGCTGAGGCTGCAAGGATAACACTTAACTTTACTAGTTAAGCACTAAAGACCCAAGCTCACCTCTAAGCTTTTTACAGCTTGACCTCTGACACAGGCCTCACTCTTCACTCCCCTCCCCCCCATCCCCCTGAGATGGCTCCCTCATCTGTCTGCTCATTGTCTGCTCATTGTGCCCACTCGTCTTCTTTAGGAGGCACCGAGAACCGAACCCAGGAACCCCCATGTGGGAGGTGGGTGCCCAACCACTTGACCTACATCCGATCCCAAGCCTCACTCTTTTAAAGGACTTAGAATAACTCAAATCACAGACTAAGAGTTTTAACTTTCTAAGACCCTTGCACAAGAAAAGAAATATTTTAGACAGGGCTCTATAGTGTTTAAAAAATAGTCCCTACTTTGTATATGATTAGCTCTTTTTGTTTATGGCCAAGGATATTCAAGGGAATATCCTAAATATCCAAATAATTTAATCTTAGAAAATACGACTAAGAAGTGAGAGATCAAGAGAGCAAGAGCTAGGAAGAGGGAGCCACAGAGAGATTCTGAGTAAGCTCCTTACCCAATCAATTCCACTATTTGTTGTAAGGTGACCATTCAACCATTTATTTTGTCCAATGTTGAATGAGTGTCCCTAATACCTGTCATCTCCTTGCTGATTTGGAATGACACATCTATCTGATATTGAACTTTATACATATTTGAACCTTTCCTGGCACATTTGATTCTGTCCCTTGTCAGTTTCATCAAAACCACACATTATTATGATGGTATTACTGTCACCTTAGGACTCCAAGCCCTAAACTACCATTTCAAAAACGTCTTGAAAATAACATTTATGTAAACAAATGCACATATATGCATATGTATTTATATATAATTTTACAAATAAAAAAAAAATTAAAAAAAAAAAACAAACGTCTTGAGTATTCTCATGTTTATTTTCCCAGAAATTGTAGGTTTGTTTTGTCAATCTCCCTATCTATCACTGTGACCAAAATATATTTAAAAGGGTGGGCATTAAAAACAGGCATGTGTTCAGGACTTGCCAACTGTTAGGCTGAACCATATGAACTTGCTACTTTTGTAAACTAAAGAAATATCAAATATCAGCAATGACATTTTGTTCAACCTAGTCAAACCACCAGGAAAGAGCAATACTCAATTGGATTAAAAGAAGGAAACAAAAAGGAAAAGACTCTCAATGTGTAAAACTAACATCATCAGTGAGAATCAAGAGAATATTGCATACATAGAAAAGAAATAACTAGATTTCTGGCTCAAGAGAAAAGATTGAAATTTCTTCCCAGATAATCTGTTTCATAATATCTACAGAAATGAGTAGAAATGAAGAAATAATATACCTCACTCCCATTCCAAAATTCATCAAGTAAAAAAAGGGGGTGGGGGGACAGGGTAAACTTAATTCAATTAGAGCAGAGCAGGGGATGTCTTGATTCTGCTTCTCTGCCTACCTTCAATTCCCAGAAACCATTCTAGTGAATTGATATAAATCTGAGCATTCTTACTAATATCCCCAAGTTCGGAGAGATGAAAACTGAGGGTCATCTTTGTCTTTTTCCTCTTTTGACCAATAAGTAGTAGAAATTGCTACTGGGCAGCAGTGAATTACCAGGTGGATCATCAAACTGGCAGAGTAAAACCATTGATGATATAAAAATGTTTTCAAGAAAGGGCAGAAAATAGGAAATCTGAAAGAGCTGTGGGAAAAGTACATTGGTGTTGACTTTTAGGAAGGCAAATTGCCACCCTCTCTCAAAATAGAAATGATAAATCCCTCTAGGAATCCATGCTAAAGAATACTTGCACTTGTGTACAAAGATGTAAATAGAATGTTGCTCAGTTTCCATTTTGCTTACAATGGTAAAATTGCTAAACATCCTCAATTTCTATCAATAGAGAAATGGTTAAATAGTTAAAGATGCAACATTTCTAAGGAACACTCTGGGGCTGTAAAATTGGATGAGACAGATCCACATGTCATTACCAGGTGATAACGCCAACTCATTTGCTTAACAGAAACAGCTAGTTACAGAGCTGTGTGGGTAATATGCCCTCACGTGTAGAATTTCCCATATGGCATGGAAGAAATAAACACCCACATACGTAAATGCATCAGAGGGGAACAAAAAGAATGAACACCCAACTCTTGACAATGGTTATCATTAAGGAGATTGAGAGGGAAGGGATATAAGAAAGGGGGCATTCTTGTTTTTGCTACATATGTTTGTTTGAATTTTTCTATGATAAATTATTCATGTTTTATTTGTGTAATAGTTGCATCATAAACATTGAAAGTAGGCTGACATCATTCTATTCCTCAATGTTTTCAAACAGTGTATGACGTTCAAAGATAATTTTTAAGACTCTTACATCTGTTTACATCAGAACTCTAATTCTTAGTGCACTTGGGTTTTCACTTTCTTTTTTCATTAAACTCTCCAGAGCTACGTTGATTTATTTATTTTGTTCACAAGAGCAACTGAGAAGTAAACTACCATTTTTCTATTTTCTGGTTGATTGGTTTCTGCTTGTAACTTTATTTCCTTTCTTCTTTCCCAGATGCAGTTTGTGTTGTTTTAGAATCCTGAGCAAGAACAAAGGTCAAATTTAATATATTTACATTTTTTCTTATTCAGTGATGGAACTGTTTAGTATTATAAATTTTTATCTGAGCAGAACATTGTCCACATTCCAGAAGGGTTTCTAGGTGCTATTTGTATGTGATTAGCACTAACAGAGAACTCACTATGTGTCAGGCACTATATCCTAAGAACCTTATATACCACATCCCACTGAATCATTATAACAGTCCTAACAACCTAACGACCCAATCTTTTGGCCCTTTTCTGCAAGGGGCCCACAGCACCTCTTTGGGAAGCCAGCATTCCTCCATCCCTGGTCCATGTGGGAAAAGAAGCATGGATCCACTCTAAATAGAGTCCTATTCAGAACTAGTCATTCTTTGGCCACAGTGGTGATTCAGTACTAAGCAAGTGATGAACCCCACTGAATCAAGCATGAAACTTTTTGCTGGAACTCTCAAAAAAAGATAGATACTCTTTTCCCTGATTTCTTCAGCCATTTCTTTATTCACTGAATAGATATGACCTTAGAGAGAAGCCAGATCATTTATAAGCTTTTAAGACAGGGAAAGGAGGATGGAGATCTTTCTAGTTGTGATGGGAAAACCATTGGGGGATTTTGAGTAAGAGAGTGATGTGATATGATTTACATTTTAAAAATTGTTCTAGAGATGCATGGAGAATAAAATTCTAGGGGGAAAAGAGAAGGAACAGGAATACTAGTGAGGAGGCTATTGCAGTTTTCTGGGAGAGAAATCATGCTTTCTTGAACTAGGATGTTATTGGTGGAAGTACTGGTAAGAGAGAGATGTGAAATATACTTTGGAAGTAGAGCTAATAGAATCTGCTGATGGGTCAGATGTGAGGTGCGAGAGAAAGAAAGGAATCATTTCTCTTAGGTCTTTGGCCTGGGCAATAGAGAGAATGATTTCCCATTTACATAAGTGGGGAATCTTTAGGGAAACGCAGATTAATTAGTGGCTGGGAAGTGGAAATCAAGAATACAGTTTTGGTGATGCTAATTGCACTGCATATTAGACAACAAGGTGGAGATATTGAAAAGATCTAAATCTGGAGAGCAGGGGGAAAGTTGGGGCTAGAGATACAAATGTGGGCAACAGCAGCTTTATTGAATGCATTGAAAACCATGGAAATAGATTTAATCATGTGTTGAAGAGACAGCATAAATAGAAAAGTGAAGACCAAGGTCTGAGACCTGGGGCATTCCTATATACAAGGATTAATGAAAAGAAGGAAGAGCCAAAAAAGAAAGGTGAAAAGAAGCAGCCAGTGGAATTGAGGGAAAATGAGTTCTGGGTGATGAGGCTGGGGAAAGAGCTTGTTGACAGAGCTTGTTTCCCGAAGGATCAATTGTGTCAACTGGGTCAAATAGTGCTGTCAGTGGTGTAGAGGAAGGAGTGAGAATTGGCCATTAAGTTTGGCAAGATATAATATGTTGAGCTTGACAAGAATGGTTTCATTAATTGGTGCAGTCTAAGGAGGATTTCACTTTTCTCAGATGGGAAATACTATCCATATGTAACATGCTTGTTTCCTAATGGAAATGACCTAATAGAGAGGAAGGTAATCACAGGTAACCTTTTAGAGAGGTTTGGCAAGAAAAGGGGAGCAGAGAAATGGGGTGGAAGCTTTGAGGGACAGTGGGGGCAGATTTTTTGAAAGGTGAGGTAATTTATATTTTATGGTAATTAAATAGATTCATTCCATGGGGGAAGAGAGAGAATTGCTGGAACTTAGTACTTGGGTAGGTGAGAAGTGAAGGGGTCTGCTACCCAAGCAAAGGAAATGGCCATGGCCAGAAGCAGAAATTAATGAAGAATATACGGGTGGAAGTTCAGGCAAATTGGTCATTTGAGGATGGGAGGATGAGGTGTTGCATTCTTTCAAGGATCTTTCACATTCTGAACACCTACCACCTTCTATTTCTTAAGCTCACTTACTCATGTGGTCCCATTTCAGTATTTCATTTCTTTCATCAGGAACCTGCAATTCATGGTTTTCCTGCCAATTTCTCACTGCTCATTTCTATTACCTTTTGGTTCAGTGATGGGGTTGGCAGAGGAGGTTTGAGGTAGGGTAAGAAGGTGTGAAATTGTGTTGTTTAACAGCAGGAAAGTAAATTTACTGGGAAATACAGTACAGACTTGGTGTTTGTGGTCATGAAAAAGTGCAACAATATAGTAGAGTTGCTTATTTTTTATTTTTTTGAGCCATATTCAGTTGCCTGGATACAGGCTAAAGTAGATAAAAACTCAAGATTAACTAAGGTGGAATTTGTTAGAAATACTATACAATGAAAGAAGAAAAGAAAGTTAAAGGAGGATGCAAGGATGGGTTTGTATGAAAGACCATGAAATCGAAGCTGAGTGGTAGAGGAGAGAGGCATGAGTGGGCAGCAAACAGTGAGAAAAGGTAAACCCAATGAATTTAAGGTAAGTAACTAGAAAAATCAGACATGATGGTTAGAGGGCAGGATGTTTAAAAATGAGCTTGTGGAGATACTGCAATTATTGATAATGATAAGATTTAATGTAGTACTTCAAAAACTTTTTTGAATTTGACCCACTGTAAAAAATATATTTTAC
>JAQZBX010062510.1:0-16873 GCA_029593785.1 Cabassous unicinctus
TATATATATATATTTGTATATATTATCCTGTGGTTCTACTTCTGGTTCCTCTGCTGTGTTGAAGATTTAGGAGCGTAAAAGCCTTGTGCTCCCCATGAATGCTGGCTCTCATGCTGCAGAAAGGTCACAAATAGGCAGTCGATCCTGCTACCCTTCAGTGATCTGGACTATCCCATGGTTTCATTGTAAGTCATTATCCTTTTGGGATCCTGCTTCTGCAAATTCCAAAGAGATTCCATTTCTTTAGTGTGATATACAATAGCAGCCCTCAGGTCAAAAGAACCCCAGCTATCATTCTTTCTAGGCCTCTCTGGTATCTCTGTTCTTTGGTGGAGCCTAACAAAGTGTTCGTAGAAGAGGCCAGAGGATTTTGATATTCTATCTCATAGTCCTTCAAGAGAAACACTAAAGCACCTTGACTGCTGGTGTCTGCTTTTTGCAGGTCACCTGTATGACTGGGTTCCAAGGATAAGGCTCCACTCTCACTAGTAGTCCCAGGTTTTAGGATGTCACCCAGAACTTGAGGACTAGTCCGTTTTTCCAGCTCATAAGCCTTGGGAAACACAGGATGCTCAGTTCCTGAGGGGATTATTTCAGCACCCTGTGAAACCAAAGTGGCAGAATATTCCCCTTGAAATGTCACCTCCATTACTTTATGATCTGATGACTTCCCAGTAACAGTCTCAGGGCCAGCACTGGGCTCATTTATAAATGATAAACCCCATTGATTCTGGAAGATATCCCCCAAGTTTTGTTGATCTGTCTGAGAGGGCAGAACTACTTGTGTTGTGCTCAACAGCACAGTCTGCATATTTGAAGGGTAGATAAAAAGGCTAGACTTAATTTGTTCAACAGCTGCTGAAGTTGTACTCATGTCCTGGAGAACTGAGTCAGTTCCAGAAGAGATCGGCGTTTGATATTAGCAGCAGTAGTTAGCAGAGGCTGACTCCCTGGAGAATACCCACTTGCATCAGTCCCAGCTAAAACAGGTCCATTAGAAAAACTGGCAGAAATAACAGATTTCAGCTTAGACATAGGGACCTGGGATAACCGACTTGAAGAGTGGGTCTGAGTTTCCCCAGTAGATGGCGAAGAGGATGAAGATGAAGATGGAGACACAGAAGAGTTCTGTACAGTTTTGTTGAGGTTTTCCTTAACTTTGCTTGCATAACTTATTTTAGGAACTATTTTAACATTGCTATTGTCCACTGGAAAAAGTGGGGGTGGCTTAAATAGGGTCCTCGAGTCCTCCTTGGAGGCAACAGCTGAAGCACGCTTTCCTTTGGGCCGATCATCAAACCTTTTGCTGCTCGCAGCAGGTTTACTATCAGAGCGTTTCTGCAGCACGTCACCTGCAGTGGGTTTTCCTCGGCTTGTTCCTCCAAGCCCAGCTTCATGCTTCAAAATGGGCTTAGAGCCCTCTACTCGATTTCCCTTTTGTTCACTATAGTCAGGTTTGAAGGTTTCAAGCCCCTGTTTTAAGGTGGGACCCTGGTCTCTTGTTGCATTATTTTGTCCTGCACTAAATTAAGGTTTCCAGAACCCTTGGCGCTATTGTGCCTGGCTTTCCATTTTTTAGGAGTGGCATATCCGCTCTCAGATCCACTGCCATGTTATCTGCCCCTTTGCCCATACAACCGTTAGTAATATAGCCAGAATTATTTGTCTCAACACGTTCGGAATCGCTACAGCATCGGTCTTGTCTACAGATTGCTTCTCTCCAGATTTATTTCCTAAGACTTCCCATTCTTTTTGTCCATACTGTTTACTGGTTTTAATTCCTGCTTTCCCAAAGGTGCTGGCCTTCCAGCCTGCTTCAGGTTGGTGCCTACAGGTTGCTGGTTGCCATTGAGGACCCTGGAATAGGGTTGCCAGCTCCGTCAGAACCCAGGTTCTTTAAAGAGATTTCTCTTTCTCCAGCATCACCATTTAGCTCACTGCAGCCTGGTTTCTTCTCCGGCGGTTCCTGGTGCTGCTGGAAGGCGTGTTTCTGCTCCTGTTTCAGCGGCTTTGCCTGGGCCCGGGGCTGCCCTCGGCTCCATGCTGCAGGTTCTGGGGAGGCAGCTGGGGATGACGGTGCTGAGGCTGTGGCTGTCCGGGCTTCCCTCCACTGAAAGCGGCTGGGACGCCCTAGCTGAGGCTGCGGGCTGCTGCACCGTCAGCATCTGGGCTTCGTTTGTTCTTAACCTATCCTCTTACCTGGACTCTTTATGATTAATATACACTTTTTTAATGACGAAAGCAGCTGGTGATAAAGGCTTATCTCTGAGTATAATATTTCCTACATTTCACAAGTTTGCTATGAAGTGTCTCTATTGCTTTTTATAAAAATTTATTCACACATTTATTGAATTCTTCCCCATGTGCCACATGGCAAGCACTATGCTAGGTGCTTAGAATAAAATAGAGGGCAAAAGTGAAGTTTTACCCTTACATTCTGGTAGTGCAGACAGCTATGATAAATTATCACAGAAAAAATCATAAACTGAGAATGTGGCAAATGTTACAAAGAAGAGATTCCTGGTGCTTGGCCACCACTTAAAACTTCTGTTTAGCTTAGGTGGTCAGGGGTTTATGGAAGGATTTTCTGAGTGTATGAATTTGAGCTGAGATTTAAATGATATATCCTAAATATATTTGACTAAATGAAGAAAAAAAACACAAATATTTTAGGTCACGGATCAGCAAACTTTTCGTGCAAAGGGGCAGGTAGCAAAGACTTTCAGCTTCGAGGGCTATGCCTTCTGTTGTAACCACTCAACTCGGCCATTGTGGTGGGAAAGCTAACATAGATAATGGATAAGGACTAGGTGCGATGGGATTTGGCATCTGCTTCTAAACAGCTCATACAGTTTGCTGAGCCCTGTAATGAAGGCAGAAAGAACAGGGTTAACTAAAGCCCCTTTTTGGAAAGAACCAGAGAAAATGAGACCCTAAAGGAAGACCTTGTTCAGTAGCAATGTGTATGAATGAACAGGCTGTACCCTGCACAGTCCTATGCTGTGGACTTGGTCAGGGTTGACAGACCACAGAGAACATGGTGAACACAGCTAATGAAGCTGGGGATGTAAGCCTGAGACACACATCTTCAGCTGTGTTAAGAGAAGTGGGAGTTCATGAAATAATGTAAGGAAGGACGATCAATGGCATGTTTTGACTAACACGCTGGAGTGATTGCTCCAGTTTCAGTACAGAAGATAGACCAGAAAGAATCAGAGTAGTGACTTTATTACTTTTATAGAAATAATAGATACTTATTACTAGATAAATTCAATTAATTAAAGGGAAATCAAAAATCAAAGAAGTGTTTCATATTAAAGATCATTTTAATGAGTAAACAGTGTTGGAAATAATTTCATAATAATTGCATCATATTAAACATTCTATTTTAAGAGTAGGAAGTTAAGACATAAAAGAAAATAGAGAAGAGTGGATGCAGCTCATGTGGTTGAGCGCCTGCTTCCCACATATAAGGTCCCTTTAGATCCTCCTGTACCTCCTAAAAACAAAAACAAAACAAATGAAAAAAAACACTTCTCAGTGGGGAGTGGATGTAGCTCAGTGGTTGAGCGCCTGCTTCCCATGCACAAAGTCCTGGGTTCAATCCCTGGTACCTCCTTAAAAAATAAAAGAAAAACAGAAATAAAATTAAATCATTAGGGAACAGGTGTAGCTCAGTCGTTGAGTGCCTGCTTCCCATATATGAGGTCTCGGGTTCAATCCCTGGTATCTCCTAAAATAAAAAATTTAAAAAACGAAGTAAATCATTAGAATGGAAAGCATTTTACCTCCTCCCAGCCTTGTCCCTACCACGTTACAGTTCTAACATTGGTCATTTGGGGATGAATTATATGACTGGTAAATTTGGGAAGGCCAACTTGGCTTATTCCTCTCACCCTTTTTATTCTTTCTCTTGCGTGAGCTTAGACAAGTCACACTGGCAGGTGGCCTGTGCAGTGATGGCTGACTGTCTAATCTTGGGTTTTCAGTGAGCAGGTCCAGTTGCCTCTCACAGCAAGACTGCTGATCCAATCTGGCTTCTCTGTAGTCACTGAGATATTATGGGCTTAATATACAATATTAATTTTATATCCATTGATTTAGAATCAAGGTCGTAGGAGGTGGTAGCTTGAATTATGGACATGTTCTTCATCTTAACCTGTCTCCCTTTGCTAATAGGACCTCTTAAATATATTTAAGTTAAACTAAATCGTAGTTTAGTCCACTGAGGGAGGTGTTTCTTTATCTGGATTACTGGAGACTTAATAAAGGGAAAGCCACGTGAAGGAAGCCAGAAGCTGGTCGTCAGCGAGAACCAGGAGGAGAAAGGAAAGGCCATCATCATGTGAAGAGAGGCAGACAGGTCAGGGGACCCCCACACTGCTCCAAGCCAGTACCAGAGCCCGCCAGGCGCTGGAAGGAGGCAGCTGCTTACAGCCCCCAAACCCCGAAATGACAAGTCCCTGCTGTTTACGCCAACCCCCTGCAGGTGCTGGGCTTAGCAGCCTGGCAGTCTAAGACAGGCAATGATTCACTGCTACAGCGTTCACAAACGTGAGGCACAGCCTTTTTTCCTTCCTCTGCCAGGATAATGCGGGATTCAACGGGAATTTCACACTGAGAGCATTTACCTTGACAGCCCAGTAAATGTTTAACTAATATTCTGCTCGACACTGATATTGCCATATTGGATTTCTTTTTAATTGTTTTATTTGCATGGCGAATACTTTTTGTTCTGCTTCTTTCTTCATTTTTAAGTGTATGCCTCATTATCTATAATCCTTTCACTTTACTTTTCCTTTCTGAGGAATCTTCTTGTTTGAATCATTTTTAATGGCATTCCTTGAAATATCCCCCTCTCCACCTCCACCTCAGACCTATCACCAGTACATTGTTAGGAAGCCGCTACTTTTTGTGAGTCATTAATGCTAACTTTAAAATGTCGTGAGAGAATATTGATACACTTTTACATTTTGATGGAAAATATTGTTCTAAGCTGAATCACTAGTCACTCTTCAAAAAGTAATCCTACAAGAGACTTTGAGGGATATTAAAATTTTCACTTCTCAGGTTTGTTGTATAGTAAAATATTATGACTGATATAATTGAATATTATTCAATAGAAGCAGCATTGTATCTGGGTCTTTTTTTGAAATTTGATCATGGATAGTTTATAAATTTTTCTTTTATCATTTGTGCTTTTGGTGTCATATTTAAGAAATATTTGCCTAACCCAAGGTCACAAAGAATTTTTTCCTATGATCTCAAGTAGAAGTTTGTTTTTATTATTTTAAGTGTTTTTAAGTATTCCTATAGTGTTTTGTTTTTTTTTCAAGCAAATACTCATTTTTGAGAGGTGTCTTTAAAAGAAAAATACAATTAAATGTTTGGGTGATACTTAAATGTATGAATGTGTATCTTTTTTTAGTGACATTACATTTATCACCATACTGATGTTTTATTATATCCTCTTCATCTCAACCCCCCCCAAGATGGCTCCCTCATCTGTTAGCTAGTTGTTTTTGCTCATTGTTTTTGCGCTTGTTTTTTCTTTAGAATCTAAGGCTCCAGGAACTGAACCCAGGACCTTGCATTTTGGGAGGCGGGTGCTCAACTGCTTGAGCCACATCTGCTCCCTGCTTGTTTGTTTTTGCTCATTGTCTGCTCCTTTTCTGCTCATTGTTTGCCATCTTTAGGAGGCATGGGGAACCAAACCTGGGACCTCCCATGTGGTAGGTGGGCACTCAACTGCTTGAGCCACATCCACTCCCCATCTCAATTATGATTTTTGTTTTTAAGTATATGGGCTGGGTTTATTTTTTCCTCATAACTTGCAAGGCATAATTTCTCATTCTGTTAGTAGCCACCTTTAAGATTTTGAACATGTTGACTCATGTAACTTGATTACTACAATTAAGATGGAAATACCAAACCATCATTTAAAATAAGGAATTTAAGTTGTTGTCTCTCTCATTCAATAACACATCCTTCCCAAACTTTAATGATACGACCTGGAGTTTGCAATTCAAAATATTAAGTTAATTTTACGTCATGATATGTTCTATTTCAATATTTGTGTTGTTTTTTAAATTTAATCTGTCATTTTTTTCATATTCTTTTATGATTACAGCTATAGAGGCATAACTAATTTCCTTCCTCATTTCAAGTACACTGCACAGTTTGGTCTTCCAACAGTCCTCCCTATTTTTTTTTTTTTTCAATTTCCTGAATTAGCAGTTCTATTGAGATATAATTCACATGCCATACAAGTCACTAATTTAAAGTGTGCAATTCAGTGGTTTTTAGTATAGTTGCAGAGTTGTGCAACCATCACCACAATGTAATTTCTGAGCATTTCATCATCCCCCAAAGAAACCTCAAACCCAATAGCAGACACTTGCCACTCCCTTTTCACCATTGCCCTGCCTTAGGCAATCACAAATCTACTTTCTGTACTTATTGATTTGTCAATTCTGGATATTTTATATAAACAAAAACATATATATTAAATAATTGGCTTTGTTCACTTAGGACAATGTTTCAAGATTCATCTGTGCTGTAGCACACATACATACTCCATTTCTTTTTAGTGTCAAATAATATTTCATTGTGCAGATATACACCATTGTATTTTCCCATTCATTAATGATGGACCTTTGGGTTGTTTCAACTTTTTGGCTATTGTGAATAATGCTGCTATAAACAGTAGTGTACAAGTTTGCGTGGGAGCATATGTTTTTTATTTCTTTTGGATACGTCCCTAGGAGTGGAATTACTGGGTCATATGGTAACTCCAACCATTTGACATTTCATTCAGTAATATATTTGCATTCCAATTTCTCCCTGTTTATTAGCTGTCTTTTTTTAATAGCCATCTAGCGTGTGTGAAATGATATCTCACTATGATTTTGATTTGCATTTGTTTACATGTTCATGATGTTGAGCAGGCTTTCTTGTGTTTATTGATCATTTATGTATCTTATTTGAAGAAGTGTCTATTCATATACACTTTCCATTCCTTAATATGCTTATTTAGTGTTTTATTATTAACATGTAAGTGTTCTTAACATATACTAGATATAAGTCCCTTATCAAACATATGATTTGGAAACATTTTGCCCATTCTGTGGGTTGTCTTTTCAATTTTTTAATGGTATTGTTTGCAGCACAACTGCTTTTAATTTAGATGAAGTCCAAATTTCTTTTTTTTCTTATTTTGCTCTTCCTATTGTTGCCATAACCAAGAAGGCTCTACCTAACCCAAGTGATGAATATTTACTCCCATGTTTTCTTCTAAGGTTCTATAGTTTTTGCTTTACATTTAGATCTTTAATCCATTTTGCATTAATATTTGAATATGGTGTAAGTTTGGGTCCATTCCCCATTCTTTTGCATGTGGCTATCCAGTTGTCCCAGCACCATTTGTTAAAAAGATTATTTTTTCCCTATTAAATTATCATGACTCCTTTCTTGAAAGTTAATCTGTAGATCAATATAGAGAATATTGCCATCTTAACACAATTAAATCTTCCAAGTCAGGGAACATGGGATTTCTTTGCATTTCTTTCAACAATGTCTTTTTTTACGGTACATGCTTTGCACTAATTATTTTATTCTTTTTAATGCTATTCTAAATGAGATTCTTAGTATTATTTTAGAATTTTTCATCTATAGAAATACAATTGATTTTTGTATATTGATTGTTTTCATTTCTTAGGCTGCTCAAGCAAATGCCATGAATTGGGTTGGGTTAAACAATAGGACTTTATTTGCTTACAGTTTTGAAGCTAAAAGAAAGTCCAAATGAAGGCATCATCAAGACAATGCTTTCTCCCCAAAGACTGTGGCATCTGGGGCTGGCTGCCGAGAATCTTTGGCTCAGTTGTCACATGTCAAGGTAGATGACAACATCTCCTGGTCTCTCCCTTCTCTTCCAGGTTCCACTGATGTAGCTTCTTGCTTCCATGGCTCTCTCGCTTGCTCTGTCTGAATTGCATTCTCTTATAAAGGACTCCAGCGATAGGATTAAGACCCATCCTGATTGAGATGGACACACCTTAACTAAAATAACCTCATCAAAAGTTCTACTTACCATGGGTTCTTATGCACAGAAATTGGGTAAATTTCAGAACCTACAACTTAACTACCACACTGATCATGTATCTTATAACTTCCTGAATTCGTTTTTTAGTTCTAGTTCTTTCTTTGTGAAGTCCTTGAAATTTTCTATGTACAAATTCTTGTGTCTCTCATGTAGAGATAGTTTTATTTATTCTCCCCTATCTGAACGGCTTTTACAGTTTTTTCTTGCTTAATTGCTCTGACCAGAACTTCTGGTACAATACTGGATATAAGTGACAAGTATAGGTAACCTTTTCTTTTTCCTGATCTTGGGGAGGTTTCAGTTTGTCACTATTTTGAATGATGCCAGCTGTTTTGTTGCTGCTATTGTTGTTCTTGTTTTTGTGGTTTTGTTTTGTTAGTTGTAGATGCACTTTATTAGATTGAGGGAGTTTCCTTCTATGACTCGTTAGTGAGTATTTTTATCAAAAATGTGTTTTGGGTTTTATCAAATGCTTTTTCTTTAATTTTGAGGTGATCATGTGCATTTTTGTCATTCTATCAATATGCTGTATTATATTATTTAATTTGGGGATGTTTAATCAACCTTGCATTGCAGGGATAAATCCCACTTTATCATGGTATGTAATCCTTTATGTAAGATATTGAATTCAATGCTAGTGTTTTAATGATGATTGTCAATATACGTAAGTGATGTGGAAACTGCAGTTTTCTGGTCATGTCTTTATCTGGTTTTGCCATAGGGATAATACTTGTTGTATACAGAAGTAATATATGTTTCCTCCTTTTTTGTTTTGTTTCATTTTGAAGAGGTTTTTAAGAGTTGATGTTACTTTTTATTTAAATATTTGGTGGAATTTGCCAGTGAGGTTTCAAGGCTTGTGATTTACTTTGAGGGAAATTCAAAAATTACTACATAATAATTTACTTTTTATAGTTATATTCCGTCTATTTCTTCTTGAATCAGTTTTGGTGGTTTGTGTCTTTCTAAAAACTTTCCCATTTCACCTGAATTATCAAAGTTGCTATCATACAGTTATTCATAATATTCCCTTATAATTATTTTTATTTCTTTAAGATCTGCAGTGGTGTCCCTCTTTCAATTCTGATTTTATTAGGTTGACTTTTATCTCTTTGTTTCCTTGGTCCATCTATCTAAAGGTTTGTCTGTTGATCTTTTCCAAGAAACTATTTTTACTAAAGGTATTTTCTTGATTGTTTTCTATACATCTCCTACGTGTTTTGCTCTTCTACTCTTCCTTTACTTCTTTATTTTAAGTGAATACTTTGTAGTGTAACATTTTAATAACTGTAATGACCTCCCACTGTTTTTTGTTTTTTTTTCTTCAGTTTTTCTTAGCAATTCCTTTAGGCCTTTTAATATAACTCTTAATCTACCAAAATCAGATTTATACTAATTTAATTCCAGTGAGCTATAAAGAAGCTTTATCCCTACATGGCATATACTCTCTTCCTCTTTTTACTGCTGACATTATTATACAATTACATCTATATATTTCATAAATCCCAAAATACATTGTTATAATTATTTCCTTATATAATTATGTATTTTGAAGAAACTAAGAGAAGAAAGCAAGTATAGATAGAGTTCATTATATTATTATCATAGTTATCATTTCTGATTGTCTTCAATTTTTGCTGTGTATTCATGTTACTATCTGGCATCATTTTTTTACTCCAATACTCCTTTTTCCCCTTCTGCTCCTTTATGATGTTAATGTGAAATACATTACATTTCTATACATTATAGGTACAACAGTAGAATTATATAACATTTTTATGCAATTGCTTTTTAAATCAGTGAAGAAAAGAGTAAAGTCTTTTAGAATTACCTAACAATTAGCTGTAGCAACACTCAATTTTTTGTGTGTTTTGAATCAAATTACTGTTTGATGTCACTTGCTTTCAGTCTGAAGAATTTCTTTTAGTACTTTGCATTTCTTAAAAAGTAGATCTGATAGCAAAAAATTCTCCCAGTTTTTCTTTATCTAGGAATATCTTTATTTCATCTTCACTTTTGAAGATATTTCTACTATATTTAAATTCTTGGGTGGCAGTGTGTTTTTAATTTCCTTTCACCATTTTGAATTTATGTACTTCAACCTTCTGATGGGAATCGCTTCTTATGATAAGGGAGCTGTTAAGTGGAGGGGCTGCTGGTACTGTGAACCTTTGGCTGTTCCTTCCCCAACATCTACTAGAATAC
This sequence comes from Cabassous unicinctus, assembly GCA_029593785.1. NCBI lineage: Eukaryota > Metazoa > Chordata > Mammalia > Cingulata > Chlamyphoridae > Cabassous > Cabassous unicinctus. The sequence continues at coordinate 10,310 of JAQZBX010062510.1, forward strand.
TATCTGCAAAGGCTCCGAAAAGAACTCATTGCCATGCATGTGAGGGGTGTTTTTCCATAGTTGCCAATATCTTGTTTTATTTACCTTTCTAAATTTTGACAATGAGAGGGTAAAATATTGGTTTAATTTGTGATTATCTGAGTAATTATGAGGGAGCCCATCACTTCATGAAACTAGTCATTACAGTTTCCCTGAATATGAATAGCCTATGTGTATTCTTTGATCATTTTCCTACCATTTCCACATCATTTCCAAATATTGTTGTCAATATTTTGCCTTGAGCTACACTTTTAGTGTCTTGTTTAAGAAGTTCTTCACCAGCCAAAGGTATACTCTGAAATTTCTGCTAATATACTTTGTTTTTATTATATAATTGTTTTGGTCAGGGTCTTCAGTTCTGCACTGAAAAATAACAATAATAATAAATACACTCAACCTGATCTGTTTTTAAAAGACATGAGTTATTCTAAAGTGTTTCTATAGAAACACTTTGTTTCTTTGTTTGTTTTAGGATTTTGAAATATATGCTATTTCAAATAAGTTTTCCTCTGTTCCTATTTTTCTGAGACTTTTAATAATAAAATATATTGAAATACTCCAGATGCTTTTCTTTGTCTATTTTGATGGTCATGTAATTTAGTAATTCAATAATATTTGGAATTGCATTAAGGTAGTTACTGATATAATACCCTTGCATTTCTTAAGTAGATCTAACCATTTATTTCAACATCCACTATCAAATGAAAATATTCCAAATAAAATATTAGCAAATCAAATTAAAGTTCAAAGTAAAGGAGCATATAATTTTTCTTTTTTCTTATTTTATAAATCAATATTATACTACATAAATTATAAAGAAATAGGATAAACTGTGCAATCTATTGTTCATATAAATATATGTGATAGAGCTTAATTTTTATTTGTAAATTTGAAAACCATTGTCTTTTAGACATTTCATGTGTGAGTTTGTGTTAAATGACAATGCTTCTGCATTGTGACTGCTTTGGGATTAATGTTTTCAAATAATTTGCTGAATACTTATTTTATTATTTTGGGCTTGTATATTTTCTCTGTAGTTCTTTAACTTTTTAAGTTTTATCTTTTTCATTTGTATATTCTTTGCTTGAATCGTCTCACCAGATGTTTGTCTCTTCTATTAATCCACCTCAAAAATATTTCGCCCTGTTCATCTTGTCTCTAATGTTATTGCTTTGATCAATATTGATGTTCTCTATTTAATTGTCTTTTTCTCTCATCTTCCTTCCTTCTTTGGGGTGACGATTGAGTTCCTGTTCTACTTTTTGAGTTGAAAGGTATCCTGCTCATTTTTATTCATTAAAATTTTCGGACAAATATATTTACGGTTATACATTTCCTTTTAAATGCTGCTTTAGTACCACGTTTTGGATGTAATTTTATTGAATTCCACTTCTAGGCATTTTTAAAAATTTTTCTTATGTCTTCTTTAATCCATAGTTTATATATTAGTGTGCAATTTACTGTCTAGACATATGGCTTGTAAAAGCTCTACTTTCTTAGTGATTTCAACAGGGGGAGAACATATTCCCTATGAATGATTTATTTAGATTTGAAACCTTCTTTGCTATCCATGATATAGTTATATTTTTCAGTGTTATATATGCAGTCAAAAATATCATTCTTTTTATTGTATTTAAATTCACTGTCACTCTTTCTCTATCTTTTCTTCTGTGTATGCGCATATGCACATGCATATACTTGTTTAACTTCTATTTTCATATGCTTGTTTATTTTTATTTCCATCTAGATTTATCAGTTTCCTAGAGAATGTTTTAAAGATCTTTAACTATCCTTGCCAGCTCATCTATGGCTACATACTGTCAAACCCAAGAGCCCTTCTTGCTCAGAGCTTTGTCACCCTCTGTGCCAGTCTGATAGAGCTGTCATTTCTACACGCTTATCTGTGACCACTCCACAGATGGTGATGGAGGCAGTGAGTTGCCCATGCTTTTTTATCACCTTTTTGGGAAGCAGAAGTCTCTTACACCGAGTATTCACACAACGTTCTCAAAAATCTTTCAGGGTTCCTATGCTTTCATATGGTATTTTGCTTTTCTGATTTCATTATTACTGTCAATCATTTTATATTACACCTTTAAGTTTTTAATCTCTTAGGTTTATTTTTGAGGGACTGAAAGGTCTCTTTGAGTACTTTTTTACATTAATAACAAGTGAATGCATTTTCTCAGTGCCAGCCTACCTAACAATAGCTAACACCCACACAAACACACATACCCTTACATGCGTAAAGAATTAGGATCCTTAAAGCGCTGCAATGCTGAGAGGTAAGCCTAATTTGAGGCTTTGTTTGCTGTAAGGAATTCTCCTATTGCCTCAGCACTTTCTCTTTCCTCCATCATCTGCTGCTGTGATTTGAGACTTCCACCTTTGCAGTGCATTTACAAGTGTGGGAGAAGCAGCCTTGGGAATATTTACACAAGTTAAAATCCAGCAGACATGCAAAGGTGGGATGTCAATGAGCCTTCTGTTTCGTCAATAGGGTCTCTAAAGTAAGGAGCATTTACCTGAGAAGAGAAGAGATGGGATGCTTTGCACATTTGTTTTTCGGTAGGCAAGACTTCTCTTCCAGGAGTTAAAGTCACTGACTTATTTTTTCAGTTGAGTTTCTGTGATTCTCATAGAAAATATTCCTTCCATAGTCTTGCAGTAGTTTGCTTGCCAATATTTGTGTTCGGCCAATTTCCATTTCCATTCTGCATAATATATGCATTTTCGTGGATAGAGGGGAAGCACTGGCATTTCCAACCATGAGATAAAATATTTGAGGGAAAACCAGTCCAATTTCATATCTCTGTTTAAAACACTTGTTTTTTGGATAAAATTATGCAGAACAGTGTTTCCTCAATTCACTGAAAACCTTGAAGATTAACCACAAGTTTGAAACTTTATTTTAATGGCAGAATATTTTCAGTGCCAAAGCAAATTAGAGAGCAACCTAAATGGTAGCATAGCTGGAGAGCCATGGGAAATAAAATATTATGTCTGTGCCAAATGAGGACTCGGTAGATGTTGTGAAGGCAACCCTCTTACGGTGAGCTGCCAATCATTAATGGCAAAGAACTAGAGTTCCTGGTCCTGCCTACTTCTCTCTGAAGGATGTAGACACTGCTAGCATGCTTTGAACTTTTATCCCATTCCACCCACCTTGTCTGTGCTTTCTCTTAGGCCCTCAGTTTTCTGTCCTCAAAATGATTGCATTTTGAACTATAGGATAACGAATATATGGGAAACATGATTTTAGAAGAATAAACCTGGGACATAAGTGAATGCAAGAAGTCTCAATGGAAATATCAATTTTTCCTTTGCATAAAATATGAGTTCTAATTTCATAGTCACACTCTCTTACAGAATTTTATTTTTTTAAACAGAAGAAAGAAAATGATACCTTGTCACTCTATTGCTGTTAAGTATTCTTTCTCGGCAGGTATTCTAACTCCACAGAAATATCTAAGTTATAATTTAATGTAATGCCAAGAAATTCTCAAGGAGAGGAATAGCTCTTCATGTCAGTATTCAAGGCAGGGAGGGCAAAACTCTGGGAGGAGGAAAACATCTGATTCCACAGTTAATTTTAGCAAATGCTTAAAAATAATAATAAAAAAAACAAAACAAGTTCAGGCAACTGGGAACCAGTTGAAATTCGTCAGGAAACCCCAGAGAAGTCTGGTGTGGCTGAAATGATGCTGTTTGAGGAGTCACTGTTACTTATTTAAAACTTTTTGGATAACAACCAAATTGAGAAGATATTGAGGAATAATAAAGAGGGGTGTTTGGCATTTTACTATTTGGAAAAGCACATACATGCCCATGCCTTTTGTCAGTCCTTAAATACAAATCAATTTACAACCACCTTTTAAATTTTTTCCCCCTTTTTTAAAATGAAAGTCTGTGCTGAGATTAATTGTAAACAGATGTATAACTTGAGGCAAAAATTAACAATTGATTTTCATTGTAGGTACAATATCCTCAGCGTTGACTATTCCAACTAAAAGTGAACCAGTACTAAATGAATGGATATTACTGTAGATTTTGCAGATACGAAAGAGCAACACAAGAGACGAAAGGAGAGGAATAGTATATATTTTTCTCTTTATCGTTCACTTATCTTTATTTCCGGTATTTCCAGAGAAACCTTAACATTATTATATTATTTAGGGCTTTTCTCTTTCCCTCTTTATTTTAATGACATTGGCAAGAATTTAATTAGATTGAAAATGTGAAATGTATCTCATGGCTACCAGAAGACACAGGAATTAAGATTGCTTTGTGTATATATGCATTTAAAGAAGCTTTTTAATTGAATTCTGTCAGGACATTTAAAGTGTCTTTTGGCCAATTTAGTATTGCTGCTCTTTTTGGTTGTTGCTTCTCTTCATCAATTTAAGCTCCTACTCATCTTTCTGGTTTTTATTCGGTGATCTGTTATTATTTTCTAAGTGTGGCTACAGAGGCAAATGAAAAGCTTGAAATGATGATCTGTATTGTCATTTCTAAATTTAATATTCTATGTATCCAGTATTTTATTTCTCAATTATAAAAAAACAAGTAATTATGTATATGTACATTTTAACTACAAGTATTCTTTAATTGGCACATAATTGCAGGGAGCATTAATAGATAGCTTACCCATAAAATATGAAGACAAGGATAAATATATCAACAAGAGCTACTAATCTGTTCCCATTAAAGTCCCTGTTGAAACATCACATCCGGTAACCATTCACAGTCTTTTCTGGATGAATGGGTGAGTCAAAATTCCCAACAAATATCTTCAGTTGCCTGGTAAGGTAGAAAGGACACTGATGAGGAATCAGGAGACCCACGTATTTAAAGCAGATCTATCTCCAAGTAGCTGTATGATTTCTTTATCCTGGGACTCAATTTCCCCTCTTATAAAATGAGTAAATTGAATTACATGGTCTCTGAGGTCACTTCTTACTCCTTATTTCTAAGATTCTATTTAATAGTCACTGTTCAAAAGTTATTAAATTACAGAGGCTGAGCAGCTACATACCAGGGTCTTCAAGGTTCAACTCATGGAACTAAGTGCAATAGAAATTTACCTTGACCTTGACAGAGAGCAAACGAAATGGAAAATTTTAGCTTAAGTGCCAAAGTCAGATAAAAATAAAGTTGAGACCTGGATTTTACTCTAGTATTTGTAGTAGCTTGACTTTCTTTTCTTCCTACACTTGTAGTAATGCCATTTGAAAGTGTACTTAAAACTGCATTAGTTCAGCTGAGGGTCAGATTCATGTTAGAGTGAAGTCTAAAGAGCTCAGGTAAAAAATGAATGTGGAAAGTAGAGGATGTCATTTCTAGAAAAAAGACCTATATACTTAAAATGTGCATTTTATTATGCAGAGTTTAACTCTGAACAAGAGAATGAATCAGTGTAATTACCACCTCAATAGTTTCTTTAATGTTGTTGAATAGACTAACCTAAGTCCCACAAAACACATCACAAATGGAAGTATTGCAAGCAGAGATTGATCATGACTCCAGATACGAGACCACTTCCATAATCCAAGTGAGAAATGATTTAGTCTCTGAATTAGAGTTTGACAATACAGGTAATAACAGGTAACATTTAATGAGTGTTTATTATGTGCTAGGCACTTTTTTTATGCACCATCCATGTATTTATCAATTCAACTCTCACAAAAGTCTATGAGGTAGGCATTACTAACCTCTCTAATGTCAGCTAAACTGTGGATACCATGTCTGAGGCCAGAGCCTACATCTTTACCCACTATCTTAGTTTGCTTCCATTACAGAAGGTCAAGAAGGGACATCTCTGAAAAATGATCAGGAGTTGGAAACAATTAGCATGACATTTTGTGTCATTTAAATCACATTGAGCAAAAAATGAAATCTCTCTCAAAAATCTTCTGACTAGTAATTATGATAATTATGTGATTTCACAAGCAACTCCTGATACTTCAAAAATTCCTGTGCGATATTTAATGCTCTGTTTTCAGATGCAGATTTTGATTGCCTGAGATTTTATGTTAATCATTTAAAGTCAAACAACTAATTAAGGTTCAAACTCATGTTTTCCAGACAAAAATCCACTTCCTTTCCATTTCTGTTACAGATTAACAAGCATTGAGGAGAAAGGGCAGTGGAGTAGCATCAACTCTGTTAACTTATTTGTTTTACAAATAACAAAGCATCAGAGATATTTTCCTGAAAATTATTTTTTCAGTAAGTTCATAATTTCCAGCCATGTGAGTGTTGGCCTTTTTTTTCCTTTTTTTTTTTTAAGGTTTATTTATTTACTTTTATCCATTTTTAACCCCCCCACCCCCATTTTTTGCTGTTTCTGTGTCCATTCACTGGACAATTCTCTGTGTCTGTTTCCTGCCCTCTCTTCTCATCCTTCTCCTCCTGTCTTCACCAGGATTCGATCCTGGGACCCTCCGATGTGGGGGAGAGGCGTTCTACCACCTGCACCACCTTAGTTCCTGGTTTTTCGGTGCGTCTCGTCTTGGCTCTCCCTTG